>CM062288.1:211425747-211508497 GCA_031216915.1 Pictodentalium vernedei
CAGGATAACCCACTGATACTGAAAAATAGCACACAAGATGACATGAAAGAACACAATGCACATACATGTAATCATGAATATTTTAATCAAAATTTTTGGATATTTTTACAAAGAACTATCATTAACAATGCTATCACATACTATCTAGATAATTTTCAGTTACCAGAATGCCTTGCAATATTTTACAATTGTAATATATTTATATAAATTCTTTATATTCTTCATTCGTGAACCAGAAAAAAAATGACATCCCATTATTTATATATTGGTATTTAAGGTCACTTGGAGTATCTATTGGTACATGATAACTGTAGCATAGGTGAAGTCAAGTTTAACAAATCATTTATACTTATGCTCCCACCAAAGAGGACTTCCACCCCAGGCATTGGTGACCAGGCCCCAGTACTATAAAATGTTTCCAACTGTATTTTCCTGAACTGTAATTTTTGTTTATGGAAATAAATGACTGAATTGAATCATTAGCATTTTCAAAGACATGGCAATTTACCAGGTACAAAATACAATTCTAGAAAATACAATTGTATAAGTTCTATCGTATTGGTCCCAAGTCCTAGAAGTATTTAATGGTATAGCATAAATTGTTTAATGACATGCAATATAGGGATATTAGATTAAGCCTTTACCTAATATAATGGGTCAAAATCGACCTGCACTATTCGCAAAAAAAAAGGCCCCAATGGATGTTAATCGCTCAACAGACAAAGTGATTCAAAGAAGTATTTTGGGTCACATTCATTTAGTCATGGTTCATCAACACTGCAGTGGAGTGAAGCCATGCAATTATTCATAACTCAAGTGTCCATGTCAGATGATTATTATCATAGGTCTTCTTGACTGCTTCCAATTCTAACAGCTGTAGACAAGCACTACCAAACTTCCAAGGGTTGTTTTGTCACTGCAGTTTGAAAGGCAAATTTTATGGAAAAACACTGAGGAATGGATTTTAACAAACTTGAACCTAACCTGCTTCCCTCCCCCCTCCTCCCCAATAGAGAGCCCAAATATTAAGTCAGGAACTCAAATTGAAAAAACTTGAATCTGATCCCCCCCCCCCCCCCCCCCCCCCCCAAGAGATGCTATATACCGAATATGAAAGAATTCTGACTGGTGGATCTACAGAAGAGGGTTTTTAAAGAAATTTCCTCATATTTCACTAAGTTAAACTTTGGGCTCGCATAGAGATTATTAACCCGGGAACCCGATCTGAACAAGCTTGAATCTGATCCACCTAGAGATATTGTATACCAAATATGAAAGGATTCTGACTGGTGGATCTGAAGAAGATTTGTAAAAAAATTCCCCCATATTGCACCGAAGTTAAAATTTGAGCCCAAATTGAATACCCAGGGAGTCGATTTGAACAAACTTGACTGTGATCCACCTGAGGATATTGTATACCAAATATGAAAGGATTCTGACCTGTGGATCTGAAAAAGAAGATTTTTAAAGAAACTTCCTCTTGTTGAACTAAGTTAAACTTTGGGCTCCAATAAAGAGCCCAAATATTAACCCAGGGACCCAATTTGAACAAACTTGAATCCCCCCCCCCCCCCCCCGAGATGTTGTATACCAAATATAAATGAAAGTGTCAATGACACTGTAGCTCAACTTGTCAAGACAAAGACATGTACATGTATAGTATGTGACACAGCAATGACAAACATCTCGGTAATGACCTGATAACAAAGGTACATATAAAGTATTGTAACGGTCTGTACATAAATACTGAGCGTTGCCTGTAACAAATGTATTTTAGGTAAAGTATTGTAAAGGTGGGTGACAGTCAGATGCTAAACTAGAAAAAAAATCTTTTGAGTCCCAGAGTGGGTCTGACTGAACCCCAAAATATTTGTTCTCATAGCACAGTGATAACAAAGGCACCCCAAAACACACTCATTCCTGTCCCAAGGTGAAAACAAAGGTACCCAAGAAGTTTCGTGAAGATCAGTTCACAAATATGAGCTGTGTAGAAGTTGTGACAAAAAACTGATTGGACCTGATTTCGGTACAAAATGGCCACTGGCAGCCATCTTGAATTTTGGACCACGCCCAGAAACACTCGTTCTCGTCCCAAGGTGATAACAAAGGTACCCAAGAAGTTTTGTGAAGATCGGTTCATAAATACAGCCTCTAGCCCGAGCCGTATTGACATGTGCACTTACAGAGTATAAGTAGCACTGAATAAATCAAAGTTCATCTAATTTGCATAATTTCTGCACGAGAAAAAAACCCGTACTATATGTGATGTATTCCATGTTACTAAACATTCATACAAAAATTTATTCAAATCAGAACTTTCATACAGAAGTTTTGTACAAAAGACTGATTGCACTAATTTTGGTACAAAATGGCTGCTGGTGGCCATCTTGAAATTCAGACCACACCCAAAAACACTCGTTCTCATCCCACGGTAATAACAAAGGTACCCATGAAGTTTCGTAAAGATCGGTTCATAAATACGGCATCTAGCCTGAGCCATATAGAAGTTGTGTACAAAAAAACTGATTAGACCTAATTTCGATACAAAATGGCCACTGGCAGCCATCTTGAATTTTGGACCGCACCCAGAAACACTCGTTCTCATCCCAAGGTGATAACAAAGGTACCCAAGACGTTTCATGAAGATCGGTTCATAAATACAGACTCTAGCCCGAGCCGTATTGACATGTGTACTTACTGTGTGTAAGCAGCACTGAAAAAATCAAAGTTCATCTAATTTGCATAATTTCTGCACGAGAAAAAAAACCCGTATTATATGTGATGTATCCCATGGTACTAAACATTCACACAAAAAATTATTCAAATCAGCGCTTTCATATGGAAGTTCTGTGCAAAAATCTGATTGCACCAAATTTCGTACAAAATGGCTGCCATCGGCCATCTTGAATTTCGGACCGGACCCCAAAACACTCGTTCTCGTCCCACGGTGATAACAAAGGTACCCAAGAAGTTTCGTAAAGATCGGTTCATAAATACGGCCTCTAGCCCGAGCCGTATTGGCATTTGCACTTACAGTGCTGAAAGTAACACCAAAAAACATCAAAGTTAGTCTAATTTGCATAATTTACGCACGAGAAAAAAAACCCGTATTATATGTGATGTATCCCATGGTACTAAACATTCATACAAAAAATTATTCAAATCAGAGCTTTCATATGGAAGTTCTGTACAAAAAACAGATTTCTGCATCGTCGGTACAAAATGGCAGCTGGCAGCCATCTTGAATTTCGGACCGCACCCAAAAAACTCATTCTCGTCCCACAGTCATAACAAAGGTACCCAAGAAGTTTCGTAAAGATCGGTTCATAAATACGGTCTCTAGCCCGAGCCATAGCAGCTTGGCACTTACAGCTCTGAAAGTAACACTAAATAAATCAAAGTCAGTCTAATTTGCACAATTTATGCACGAGAAAAAAACCCGTATTATATGTGATGTATCCCATGGTACTAAACATTTATATAAAACTTTATTCAAATCAGAACTTTCATACAGAAGTTCTGTACAAAAAACTGATTTTTGCATCATCGGTACAAAATGGCCGCTGGCAGCCATCTTGAATTTCGGACCACACCTAAAAACACTCGTTCCCGTCCCAGGGTCATAACAAAGGTACACAAGAAGTTTCGTAAAGATCGGTTCATAAATACGACCTCTAGCCCGAGCCATAGCCAATTGTTGACGTATGGACATACGGACAGACGGACAGACGGACGACGGGCCATGACAATAGCTCAAATTTTGACTTCGTCAAAGTTGAGCTAAAAAAATCTGACTGGTGGATCTGAAGGAGGTTTTTAAAGCTTATTGCCCTTTGTTATTATTCAGGATCCTGTATTGAGCCTAAATTTGAACCAAGGGACTTAATTTGAACACACTTGTATCAGACCCCCTACGGATGCTCTGTACCAAATATCAAAAGATTCTGATCAGTAGTTTTGGAGAAAATATTTTTAAAAATTTTAGCAAATATGGTGACTCGGCATTTTTTAGTCCACCCCCCCCCCCCCCCCTCCCTACAGAACACCCTGACACAACCAATGGCAATATTTTTTTTTTACCATTCCATTCTACTAGTCCTAAGGATGTTTCATGCCAAATTACAGTTCTCTGTTCCGTGTGGTTTGGGAAATATGGGCATTTCATTTTTTTTCTATTTTTAGCCCTGGGGTTCCCACAAGGCTTTGAAAAATTTTTTTGGACATCAATCAAGTACTTAGGACCCACTTATACTGCATGCAAAATTTGGTACAAATCAACCCATCGGTTCTTGAAATACAAATTTTGGTGGAGCCCAAAATGGGTATGCTCCCACAGAGAGCCCAAATATTGACCTACAAACTTCCCTTGAACAATCTTTAATCTTCAACACCAAAGGATGTTCCATACCAAATACCAAGGCATTCTCTCTGGTGGGTCATGAGAAGAAGATTTTTAAAGATTTTTAGGCTTTTGGGGCAATTAACCAGAGCCCAAAGATGGCAGCAGCTTCATTTGAATAAAAGGGTATACTCCAAAGATGGTCTGTGCAATATACGTTTGAATTTGGCCCAGTGGTTTTGAAGAAGAAAGTAATTTTCCAAAGTAACGGACGACGGTCGCCAAGTGATGGCAATAGCTCAAACTGACATGCAGTCAGGTGAGCTAAAAACTTGATGTGTCAGTGCAACACATATGCCCCTGAAAGGTAGCATGATTAAGTGTTGGGTTTACATGCCTATAGGTACCCATGACAAAGCCACAGACCATAAATCAGCCAATTATCTGAAGGTATAGTGACAGGGACCAAACTTAAACTTGATCTGCAGTACCCATGACAAAGACACATCCAGAAATCAGCCAATTATCTCAAAGTATGATGAAAAAATGTTCAGAAAACTGTTATTTCGGAATGACGGACAGACATAGGTAACACTACATGCCCCTGGCCATTTGATGGTGGGAGGCACAAAAATTTCACAAAAGTATAATTATTAATTTATGGAACCACATTGCTTTTAAGCTTTATATCCGAAGCACTGGAAGCATTCAAGTGGGAAAACATGCCGTTATATTGTTAAAGAGCAGTCATTTCGGAATGTAGAATGTGCATTTAGCTCAGTAAGTTTATCCAAGGATCGCAACAGTTCAAGGTACACGAATACAGTTTCAACCAAAACAAGACTTAAATTAAAATGCTAGTTAACTCTTTAGTCAATGCACACGATATAACATTTTAATTATTATTTTTTTGAAAAAATATTTTCCAAAATTTTCAACAAAACCATATCACATGATCCCCCAAACCCCCCATTGAACGAGCTCCTTGAGATTGTGCCAATGAGGGGTCCCATGATATGGTTATGTTGGGATTTTTGGAAAAATGTTTTTTCAACTGCTCAATTAGTAAAATACATGGCATGATGCAGCCGATTCTTGAGGTAAACAGTTAACCCTTTACCCAATGTAGCGGTCAAAATCGGCCAGCGCTATTCTAAAAAAGCGGCAATTAATTTTCATTATTTTTTCATTTTTTGTCTCAAAAACATTTTGGAACAAACTCGTCATAGGGGTTATACTATGTTTTTGAGACAAAAAATGAAATGAAAGTGTCAATGACACTGTAGGCTAGCTCAACTTGTCAAGACAAAGACATGTACATGTATAGTATGTGACACAGCAATGACAAACATCTAGGTAATGACCTGATAACAAAGGTACATATAAAGTATTGTAATGGTCTGTACATAAATACTGACCGTTGCCTGTAACAAATGTATAGGTAAAGTATTGTAAAGGTGGGTGACAGTCAGATGCTAAACTAGAAAAGAAATCTTAGTCCCAGAGTGGGTCTGACTGAACCCCGAAATATTTGTTCTCATAGCACAGTGATAACAAAGGCACCCCAAAACACACCCGTTCCTGTCCCAAGGTGAAAACAAAGGTACCCAAGAAGTTTTGTGAAGATCAGTTCATAAATACAAGCTGTATAGAACTTGTGACAAAAAACTGATTGGATCTAATTTTGGTACAAAATGGCCACTGGCAGCCATCTTGAATTTTGGACCATACCCAGAAACACTCATTCTCATCCCAAGGTGATAACAAAGGTACCCAAGAAGTTTTGTGAAGATCGGTTCATAAATACAGCCTCTGCCCTGAGCCATATTGACATGTGTGCTTACATTATGTAAGTAGCACTGAATAAATGAAAGTTCATCTAATTTGCATAATTTCTGCATGAAAAAAAAACCCTTACAATATGTGATGAATTCCATGTTACTAAACATTCATACAAAAATTTATTCAAATCAGAACTTTCATACAGAAGTTCTGTACAAAAGACTGATTGCAATAATTTTGGTACAAAATGGCTGCTGGTGGCCATCTTGAATTTCGGACCACACCCAAAAACACTCGCTCTCATCCCACGGTGATAACAAAGGTACCCAAGAAGTTTCGTAAAGATTGGTTCATAAATATGGCCTCTAATCTGAGCTGTATAGAAGTTGTGTACAAAAAACTGATTAGACCTAATTTCGGTACAAAATGGCCACTGGCAGCCATCTTGAATTTTAGACCGCACCCAGAAACACTCGTTCTCATCCCAAGGTGATAACAAAGGTACCCAAGACATTTCGTGAAGATCAGTTCATAAATACAGACTCTAGTCTGAGCCGTATTGACATGTGTACTTACTGTGTGTAAGTCGCACTGAAAAAATCAAAGTTCATCTAATTTGCATAATTTCTGCACGAGAAAAAAACCCGTATTATATGTGATGTATCCCATGGTAATAAACATTCACACAAAAAATTATTCAAATCAGCACTTTCATATGGAAGTTCTGTGCAAAAATCTGATTGCACCTAATTTTGTACAAAATGGCTGCCATCGGCCATCTTGAATTTCGGACCGGACCCCAAAACACTCGTTCTCGTCCCACGGTGATACCAAAGGTACCCAAGAAGTTTCGTAAAGATTGGTTCATAAATACGGCCTCTAGCCCGAGCCGTATTGGCATTTGCACTTACAGTGCTGAAAGTAACACCAAAAAACATCAAAATTAGTTTAATTTGCACAATTTATGCACGAGAAAAAACCCCGTATTATATGTGATGTATCCCATGGTACTAAACATTCATACAAAAAATTATTCAAATCAGAGCTTTCATATGGAAGTTCTGTACAAAAAACAGATTTCTGCATCGTCGGTACAAAATGGCAGCTGGCAGCCATCTTGAATTTCGGACCGCACCCAAAAACACTCGTTCTCGTCCCACGGTCATAACAAAGGTACCCAAGAAGTTTCGTAAAGATCGGTTCATAAATACGGCCTCTAGCCCGAGCCGTATCCAATTGCTGACTGTACGGACAGACGGCCAGAAGTACGACGGGCCATGACAAAAGCTCAAATTTGGCTTCGCCAAAGTTGAGCTAAAAATTAGTTATTCAAGAATTTTTTTGCATTTGTTGTCTGATTTTCATGTTAGGTAAAGGGTTAATCAAGTTATTACAGTTGAGAATTGTAAGATAAATCTATCATCACCATTATGTTTATGTACAAAATGTTGCATCAGATACTTGCTCTTGTTTCTAAAGGTATATCTCGACTCATCTTCAACTCATTAAGATATTGCCTAATTTGCCTTAGAAACAAGAGCTTGATAATGGTGATAATATATATGGAACAAGCTGGCTGAGCCTGTTCCAAGTGGGGAGGGGAGATCATAAGCTGTGTTTTTGAAACAACAACTTAAATATTTTAGTCATTCAAGAATTTTCTTTTGAAACTGTCATGTGCTACTCGGGTTGGGTAAAGGGTTAACTGGTTGAGTGCTAAAAGCCACTATCAGAGCTTTCAAAAAAATGAGGGTAACAGAGCAAAAGCACACGTTTTTCTTGCTCATGTTTCGTATTCAGTCAAACGCACATAATATTTTGTTAAAATACATTTGGTCTATTACAATTATTGGAGAGTGCAAATTCAGACCACCAAATATAATCTAGCTCTCAACCAGTTAATACTAAAATAATGTTGGTAAGAATTTGAGCACAAGCTGTTTGAGCTAACATTTAGCTCGTGGACTACCAAGTGTGATCCAGCAATTTATTTTCTGGCGTTTAATGACATTTTCGACAGCCAGGGTCACCGCATGTCAGACAGTTTTATGGGTGGATGAACCCAAAGTATCCGGAGAGAACCACCGAGCATTGGTCAGCAATTGTTAGACTTCTACTATCTCTGCGTAAGCAGGGTTAGCACTGGTTGAAGACAAGTGCACCATCGATGTGCAGTATGCCTTAGTACACAATGCCACCATGCCCTCATGTGGGTAATCTGGTTTGAGTACCTTGCCCAAGGACACAATGCAGTTACCACTGGCAGGGACCAAACTGTGGACCATTCGGTTTAAAGTCCAATGCCGTAACCACTCAACCACTGCATGCCCATATGGCAGGACTGGGATGAGTACTGGACCTTTGTTCTCAAGTACGAGTACTTAGAAAATATATGAGTAAAGTATTAGTGTGACTTATTTATTTATTTATTAGTATTTAAGGTCACTTATTTATGCACAATGGCTAATAGTGACCGCAACATGGAAATAAAGTGAAGTCCAGTCTATCGTTTATACCAATGTTGCCCATTTTAGAAGACGTGGTTACCAGGTCCAATTTAACCAGTAAAACAGAGCTTGTTTACAACAGTAAACAAGCACTGCTTTACTTCTGGGGTTCCCTTAGGGATACGAGTATGAGTACTAAGGAAACTGTACATGTACAAGTACTTTCAAAGTACTCAAGTACAAGTACTTTAGCTCAAAATGCTTAACCGTACCTGCACAACATTATTAGTTATTCTGGTGAATTGGTGGTAACATGGTCTGACATTTGTGCCTCGGAGCTTATTTTCAACCCGAGACACAGAACGTTGAGGTTATAAATAAGCTCTGAGCCCCAATTCTCAGACCATGTTATCAATTCATCACAATAACATATATGTTCCAAGTAGACCATACCCACAGCTCAAAACCCATATCGTGAAATGAACAAGACAACTTGTAATGATAACCAGTTTAGTAAATAAACCTTTACATGAGGTAAATAAGCACTTTACCAGTTAAATGCCCAATTTGTAAATGATATGTGTCAGATGCAGGTGGTTTGTTAGATAAAGGGTAAACCAACATATGACAGAAATTTATAAAAGAATAGACAACAAAAGTTGCAATAGTCATTTAGGGGTAAAAAATAAAAAATACACATATACAGTTGAGCCCACTTAATTGTTTGTTTGTTTGTTGGTGGTTAACGTCACATATTTATGCACTATGGCTAATCGTGACACAACATGGAGATGAAGTCAAGTTTAGTCAATCGTTGATCAACATGTTGCCCATTTTAGAGGACTTTCACCCCAAGCATTGGTGACTGGGTCCTATCTTACTAGTAAAGCAGAACTGGTTTACCACAGTAAACAAGTGCTGCTTACTTCCCGGGTTCCCACGGGGAGCCCACTTAATTGTATATCTCTTAATTGAATAACCCTGTTAATGGAATATAATTTCTAAATTAAAAACCATTTACCATACTTTCAGTACAAATTTGACCTCTTAATTGAATATGGGTTATAGAGCCATCTCCTGTTAACTGAATAAAAAATCCTGTAACGTGTCAAGATATTATCTTGACAATAACCAGATACCCAATGTTTAGAGACCTATTTCACATAAGTGCATCTAATATAGGCATTTATTCTATTATATCTAGTTTTACAGAGCTCCATGAGATCTGTCAAACAAGATATAATAGAATAAATGCTAAATTTACCTCTAAAATACAGGAAAATGACCAAATCCCTGTTAACTGAACTCCTATTAATTGAACAATTCTCACCAGCAAAGTGGCTATTCAATTAGCAGGGTTCCACTGTATATATTGAACCAACAACTGTCAGGAACAAATACAATTAAAAAAATAATCTGTCATGTTTTTGTAATGAAAATATTGTTGAAACATTTTCATTAATTTGTAGGCATTACTAAAAAGAATTTGTCAATGAAGACATAAAATTTTATTGTTATTGATAAAATTTCAAGTCAATTATTTACAAATTAAAAAATGAAAGTGTCAATGACACTGTAGCTCAACTTGACAAACCTGAACTTGGTAAGTTAAAAGTGAAATGGCAAAATTGAAGATCATTGGTACCGATGTTATTTGGTGAAATTTCAACATAAAAGCATTGTGTGTGCACAACGTCTGAGTAATCCGTGCATTTTTAAATGTAAACTGTAAGACTGGCTAGAGGAAGAATGTTGAAACACAAATGCAGTAAGTTCAGAGGTTATTGTAAATGGCAACTTTGTTCACAGAAATGAATGCTAATCAATAGCTCTTATCTAAAAGTCTCCCCTAATGAGCACACCAAGTTAATAAAAAAACCTATGATAAATGTGTCCTGTAGGCCATGTCAAAGAAGAATGTTGATGCACAAATGCACTAAATTCAAAGATTGTTGCTAACAGCAACAGTTTTTGATGGAAATGAAAAGAAAATCGATATCTCCTATCTTTGTCATCCTGCATAAGCAGACAAAGTTTCAAAACAACCTGATAATGAATGCTCCCTCTGGGGAATGCCAAAGGAAGATGTTAATGCACTAAGTTTGAAAGTCATTGCTTGTGGCACTGTTTTTTTCTCTCTTTTTTATGGAAATTCATAAATATACCCTGTAGAGAGTGCAAAGGGATAAGTTGCTGCACAAATGCAGAAAGTTCAAAGGCTGGTGATAGCGACAATAATTTTTAATGGAAATGAAAAATGAAAGTGTCAATGACACTGTAGCTCAACTTGTCAAGACAAAGACATGTACATGTATAGTATGTGACACAGCAATGACAAACATCTAGGTAATGACCTGATAACAAAGGTACATATAAAGTATTGTAACGGTCTGTATATAAATACAGACCGTTGCCAGTAACAAATGTATAGGTAAAGTATTGTAAAGGTGGGTGACAGTCAGATGCTGAACTAGAAAAAATCTTTTGAGTCCCAGAGTGGGTCTGACTGAACCCCAAAATATTTGTTCTCATAGCACAGTGATAACAAAGGCACCCCAAAACACACTCGTTCCTGTCCCAAGGTGAAAACAAAAGTACTCAAGAAGTTTTGTGAAGATCAGTTCATAAATACGAGCTGTATAGAACTTGTGACAAAAAAAACTAATTTCGGTACAAAATGGCCACTGGCAGCCATCTTGAATTTTGGACCGTACCCAGAAACACTCATTCTCATCCCAAGGAGATAACAAAGGTACCCAAGAAGTTTTGTGAAGATCGGTTCATAAATACAGCCTCTACCCTGAGCCGTATTGACATGATGTGTGCTTACATTGTGTAAGTAGCACTGAATAAATCAAAGTTCATCTAATTTGCATAATTTCTGCACGAAAAAAAACCCCTTACAATATGTGATGTATTCCATGTTACTAAACATTCATACAAAAATTTATTCAAATCAGAACTTTCATACAGAAGTTCTATACAAAAGACTGATTGCACTAATTTTGGTACAAAATGGCTGCTGGTGGCCATCTTGAATTTCGGATCACACCCAAAAACACTCGCTCTCATCGCACGGTGATAACAAAGGTACCCAAGAAGTTTCGTAAAGATTGGTTCATAAATATGGCCTCTAGTCTGAGCTGTATAGAAGATGTGTACAAAAAACTGATTAGACCTAATTTCGGTACAAAATGGCCACTGGCAGCCATCTTGAATTTTAGACCGCACCCAGAAACACTCGTTCTCGTCCCAAGGTGATAACAAAGGTACCCAAGACATTTCGTGAAGATCAGTTCATAAATACAGACTCTAGTCTGAGCCGTATTGACATGTGTACTTACTGTGTGTAAGTCGCACTGAAAAAATCAAAGTTCATCTAATTTGCATAATTTCTGCACGAGAAAAAAACACGTATTATATGTGATGCATCCCATGGTACTAAACATTCACACAAAAAAATTATTCAAATCAGGGCTTTCATATGGAAGTTCTGTGCAAAAATCTGATTGCACCTAATTTTGTACAAAATGGCTGCCATCGGCCATCTTGAATTTTGGACCAGACCCCAAAACACTCGTTCTCGTCCCACGGTGATACCAAAGGTACCCAAGAAGTTTCGTAAAGATCGGTTCATAAATACGGCCTCTAGCCCGAGCCGTATTGGCATTTGCACTTACAGTGCTGAAAGTAACCCCAAAAAACATCAAAATTAGTCTAATTTGCACAATTTACGTACCAGAAAAAAACCCGTATTATATGTGATGTATCCCATGGTACTAAACATTCATACAAAAAATTATTCAAATCAGAGCTTTCATATGGAAGTTCTGTACAAAAAACAGATTTCTGCATTGTCGGTACAAAATGGCAGCTGGCAGCCATCTTGAATTTCGGACCGCACCCAAAAACACTCGTTCTCGTCCCACGGTCATAACAAAGGTACCCAAGAAGGATCGTAAAGATCGGTTCATAAATGCGGCCTCTAGCCCGAGCCATAGCAGCTTGGCACTTACAGCTCTGAAAGTAGCACTAAATAAATCAAAGTCAGTCTAATTTGCATAATTTACGCACGAGAAAAAAACCCGTATTATATGTGATGTATCCCATGGTACTAAACATTTATACAAAACTTACAGAAGTTCTGTACAAAAAACTGATTTTTGCATCATCGGTACAAAATGGCCACTGGCAGCCATCTTGAATTTCGGACCACACCTAAAAACACTCGTTCCCGTCCCAGGGTCATAACAAAGGTACACAAGAAGTTTCGTAAAGATCGGTTCATAAATACGACCTCTAGCCCGAGCCATAGCCAATTGTTGACGTACGGACAGACGGACAGACGGACGGACGGACAGACGGACGACGGGCCATGACAATAGCTCAAATTTGACTTCGTCAAAGTTGAGCTAAAAATCAATAGCTCACATCTAGAGGTCACCCCAAACACACATACCAAGTTTCAAGGTGATCCATTCATAAATGTGCCCTGAAGGGTGTGCCAATGGGAAATATTGAAGTCTGACTAAACTGAGTTCAAAGGTCATTGCCAGTGGAAACATTTTTTATCAGAAATGGAAGAAAATCGATAACTCCCATATAGATATCACCCGACACAAGCACATCAAGTTTCCAAGCGATCCAATCATAAATGTGCCCTGTCAAAGGGAAATATTGATGCATAACCGCACTAAGTTTTTACTAAGTTCATCAGAGATTGTTGCCAATGGCAACTATTTTTGACAGAAGTGGAAGAAAATCGATAGCTCATATCTAGAGGTCACCCAAAACAAGCACACCAAGTTTCAAAATGATCCAGTCAAAAATGTGCACTGCAGGGTGTGCCAAATGGAAATATTGATGCATAACTGCACTAAGTTCATCGAAGGTCGTTGCAAGCGGCAACATTTTTTGACAGAAATTGAAGAAAATCGATAGCTCCCATCTAGAGGTAACCCCAAACAAACATACCAAGTTTCAAACTATTCTGATCATAAATGTGCCCTGTAGAGCGTGCCAAATGAATATATTGATGCCTGACTAAACTAAGTTCAAAGGTCGTTGCCAACGGCAACATTTTTTGATGGAAATTTATTTATTTATATTTATTTATTGGTGTTTAAGGTCACAAATTTATGCACAATGGCTAATTATGACCGTGACAGTTTTACGGGTGGAGGAAGCTGGAGTACCCGGAGAGAACCACCAAGCAACGTCGAGCAGCTGCTAGCTCCACAACATCGTAACTCCGCACTGCAGCACAGGCAGGGTTAGATTGGTTGAAGACATGTGCACCATCGACGTGCAGTATGCCTTAGTACACAGCGTCATAGTGCCCCCATGTGGACACAATGCGGGAGTCCAAATCGATCGCTCAGACGGTCACCCATCCGAGGACTAACCGGGCTCGACGTTGCTTAACTTCAGTGATCTGATGAGAACCGGTTACCGCAACACGACCACGCCCCCCCCCCCACCCTTTTGATGGAAATGGCAGAAAATAGATACCTCCCATCTAGAAGGCACCCAAAACAAGCATGCCAGGTTTCAAAACAATTCGATCATAAATGTGCCCTGTAGGGTGTGTCAAAGGGAAATATTGAGGCCTGACTTAACTAAGTTCTCAGAACATTGCCAGCGGCAACATTTTTTTGACGGAAATGGAAGAAAATTGATAGCTCCTATCTAGAGCTCACTCCAAACGAGCATACCAAGTTTCAAAATGATCTGGTCAAAAATGTGCACTGCAGGGTGTGCCAAAGGCAAATATTGATGCATAACTGCACTAAGTTCATCGAAGGTTGTTGACATCAGCAACATTTTTTGACGGAAATTGAAGAAAATCGATAGCTCCCATCTAGAGGTAACACCAGACAAGCATACAAAGTTTCAAACTGATCTGATCATAAATGTGCCCTCCACCTGGAGGGCATGCCAAAGGAATATATTGATGCCTGACTAAACTAAGTTCAAAGGTCATTGCCAGTGGCAACATTTTTTGACGGAAATGGAAAAAAATCGATAGCTCCCATCTAGATGTCACCCCAAACAAGCATACCAAGTTTCAAAGCGATCCGATAATAAATGTGCCCTGCAGGGTGTGCCAAAATGAAATTTTGATGCATAACTGCACTAAGTTCATCAAAGGTCGCTGCCAGCGGCAACATTTATTGGCGGATACCGAAGAAAATCGATAGCTCCCATCTAGAGGTAACCCCAAACAAACATACCATGTTTCAAACCGATCTGATCAAAAATGTGTCCTGTATGGCGTGCCAAAGGAATATATTGATGCCTGCCTAAACTAAGTTCAAAGGTCGTTGCCAGCGGCAACATTTTTTGACGGAAATGGAAGAAATCGACAGCTCCCATCTAGAGGTCACCCCAAACAAGCATGCCAGGTTTCAAAGCAATCTGATCATCAATGTGCCCTGTAGGGTGTGCCAAAGGGAAATATTGAGGTCTGACTAAATTAAGTTCTAAGAACGTTGCCAGCGGTAACATTTTTTGACGGAAATTGAAGAAAATCGATAGCTCCCATCTAGAGGTCATGCCAAACAAGCATACCAGGTTTCAAAGCAATCCGATCATAAATGCAACCTGTGAGGTGTGCCAAAGGAAATTGTGGACGTACATACTAACGTACGCCGACGAACGAGAAGTGATGGCAATAGCTCAGCTTGACTTTGTCAAGTTGAACTAACAACAGACCATAAAAATTAAATATCAAGATTGTCATAGAATATTTTTTAAAAATTGGGGAAGGGGGAATTTGTATCGCAGTTCAGTAATGTTACAGCCCTAGATTCTTGGCTGCATAATGCAATAAAAGATGTGCTGATGATAATCTTGGTATATATTTTTTATGGTCATATACAAATAAAAAAAATTCAATTCACTAATTTGACTTGATAGTGCTTTTTTTTACAATTATGTACTGAGTCAAAAAAGAAAGTATAAAAAACTTTGAGGAGCAAATCTTTCAGTATTATCGACTTCAATCCCAAACAAATTATTGTTAATTCATATTTTAAGTCTAGCTGTATGAATTTGCATAATTTCATGTTCTTACTGTGGCCAGCGTCAAGTCAGGATGTCGCAGTTCCGACATGGGGTAAAATGAAAAGTTCACACATGCAGTCAAACAGTATGTCCACTGTTTGCCTCTTCGATGGCAAAACATCGACGGTGCATGGACCTGATAAGTCTCTGGATGTTACCCTGTGGTATTGTGTTCCACTCCTGCCTTAGAACATTACGTAAATTGCCTAACGTATGAAGATCATGAAGTCATACCCGAGGGTCCAATTGATCCCAAAGATGCTCGATTGGCGACAAATCTGGCAAGAGTGGAGGCCAGGGAAGAAGTTCGATGCTCTGCTCCTCAAGGCATTGTCTTGATGGAGTAACTTCAATTCGACACTAGCGTTGAGCAACGGGACAACAATAGCATTAAGAATTTCGTCCATACATCACTGTCCATTCAGATTACCATCGATGAAAATCAAGTGTGTTCTCTGGTGCAAGGAAATTCCTGCCCAAACCATTACACTACCCCCGCCGAAACGGTCGCATTCCCACATGCAAACATCAGAAAACCGTTCTTCTCGTCGGTGATACACTCTTGCCCTACCATCAACATGCCGTAGACAAAATCGTGATTCATCACTAAAAAGAACTGTGCTCCAACGCTGCGGAGTCAGCGAACAAGCTGTTGTACCCATTCCATTCTGACGGTACAATGACGTTTGGTAAGGATTGGTCCGTGGTATGGACACCTACTGCGGATGCCGTGTTCAGTGAGTCAGGTTGTGCACTGATTCTACTGTTAGTCCTACCAGGAGTAATTGCTGCTGTCCTCATCATCAGAAGGAAGCGATCCCTCAAGAGACATATTGGTGTGTCGGTCTTGTGCAGGGGTCGTAACTCTTTGTCGACTTGAACGCGGTCAGTCGGCAGAAGATCTATACCTTCCAATGAGACGGTAAATAGTGGCCACAGTGACTCCGAACTCAGCAGCAAGCTCCTCTGGAGGTATCCCAGCCTCATGCATACCAATGGCACGCAACCTCTGATTTTTGGTTAACCTTGGCATATTTTAAAATGTCGGAAGACAAAAACTAGCATGTTTTCTCAATAACCCAGGCTCTCTAGCACAACATAACACAAAAAAATCGTCTGTCACCCATTTAATTTGACATTCTGAGGTAGAATGTGCTATTTTGAAATCCGTAGTAATATTGTATACAGTTGGATGGACAACAGCAACAAGTCATTAAACTCTTGGCACGACTTCTTGTCCACAAACATGCAACATTAGAACTATTATATTTCATCCTTTATGCTATTTTTTTATATTTGTTTCTATTATACTTTCTTTTTTGACTCAGTGTACAAGTATTTGGTCCACAAATTTATACATGTATTTATTTATTTATTGACGTGTGTCACTTTCAGCATTTACAGATACACTATGACCACATCGCAAGTGTAAATCCATGTTTAGCCAATTATTTATAGTCTGGTTAACCCTTTACCTAACATGAAAGGAAGACGACACTTGCAGACAAAATTTTTGAATAACTAATTTTTATGCTCCCTAAAAAAGATTTTGTGGGAGCATATAGTCTCCGGACAATAACTTTAGTTTGACAGAACAAAATGAAACCAAATTTTATAAATGCATTTATAACCATACAATACAGGTTGGGATCGATAGTGGGCTTGGTTCGGTATTTTTTAGCAGAGTTATGGCCCTTTTCCAACTTAGACATGTTCATATTGGTTTCCGGTCGATAACTTTAGTTTAAGTGAACGAAATGAAACAAAATTTTATATATAAGTTTATAACCACAAATTACAGGTTGGGATTGATAGTGGGTTGGGTTCGATAAAATTCTGGCAGAGTTATGGCCCTTTTCCAACTTAAAAACATGTTTCAAGCAGCCATGACTAGATTTGATGATAAATTCATTCAAGTTTGAATCAACAAATCACTGGACAAACAGTTGGTACAATTTGTAGTTGAAAATTTGATTAAGTGCGAACAAATCCACGGGGCTACGGGAAAAAAAAAATCAGTATAAATTAGGTACTTTTGACCCAATAAGCCCTCACATAAAATTTGGTTCAAATCAGCCTCTCGGTTCGGAAAATAGAAATTTTGGGCGGGGCCAAAACTTTTTCCCCTCCCATAACGACACCAAATATAGCCCATCAAACTTCTCTTGAACAAATCTGAGTCTACACCTTAAACGGAAGCTGCATACCAAATATCAAGTCTCTGCTACTACTGGTTCATGAGAAGAAAATTTTGAAAGATTTTGGTGTCCCTTGGGGGCATGGCACCACCCAGGAGGAGGGGCAACTTCATTTGAACAAATTTGAATTGGCATTAGGTAATAAACATTTACCCAACATTTGGATAAAATTGAGCTAGTGGTTTTGAAGGAGAAGTCAATAATGTAAAGTTAACGCAGGACGACGACGGACGATGGACGACAGACGATGGATGATGGACAGAATGTGATCAGTGAAGCTCCCACTGAGCTTTGCTCAGGTGAGCTAAAAAAGAAAGAAAAAGAAACCGTACAAAAACAATAGTCTGTGTGTTTCACACAGACTAATAACTAAGGAGAAAATAGAAATCACTGGATTTATTTATTTATTGGGATTTAACAATACTTTTGACAGGATGAAGTGCCTTGCCCAAGGACACAATGCTGTAACCACTGAGCCGCAGTGCTCCCAGGAATCACTGGATATAGAATATTCAGAATTGGCTTTTTGAAAAATCCACGGTGGCAAAAAGCACTCTCCTGGGAGCTACTTTGGCGAGTAAATTGCTCTCTTGGTTCATTGTTTTGTGTCAGAAACATCTTTATTTATTTATTTATTTATTTATTTATTGGTGTGTAAGGTCACATATTTCTGCAAAATGGTTAATCATGACCTCTACAGTTTTACGGGAGGAGGAAGCCACAGTACCCAGAGAGAACCACCAAGCAATGGCAAGCAACCATCAGCTCCCAAACATACTAACTCCACAAAAGCAGGGTTAGCATTGGTTGAAGAAAGATGCACCATCACCGTGCAGTATGCCTTAGTACACAGCACCACTGTGCCCCCACACAGGCAATTGCCCAAGGACGCAATGCCGAAACCACTGAGCTGCAGTGCTCTCAGTAATCACTGGATATAAAATAATCAGAATTAGCTTTTTGAAAAATCCACTGTAGCAAAAAAGCGCTCTCCTGGGAGCTACTTTGACGAGTAAATTGCTCTCCTGTTTCACTGTTTTGTGTTAAAAGTATAAATTTTATAGTAAATTTCCTTTCTTATTATACCTACCGAAATTGTTTACAACAGCTTGCACTACAGTGGAAGAACCTAACTCGGATAAAATACTCTCTATTTTAATCTTTCCCAAGATTTGGGAAAAAAAAGTGGTGTAAAAACACCACGAAAAAATAAGCCAAAACTGGGCCGAGCGCCATCGGCGCACACCCAATATGGGACGCTCTTCCATAGTACAAATCCCTGACTTCCGTCACAGTGCGCAATGCATCAATTCGTCATTCTTTTGATTCCGAACAACACAGGAGTTATGTGATCAGCGGGGAGGAAGGATTCTTACCCGAATAAGAAGACGGGAGGGCCTACATGTAAACAATTTCGGTAGGTATAATAAGAAAGGAAATTTACTATAAAATTTATACTTCTTATCAACCTACCTCAATTGTTTACAACAGGCTGAATAGACAAAAGGCTGGAGGGAATCACATAACCAACCCACACATAACTCAATAGCACTGGGACCATGGACAGAGGAAGAGATCCCTAGGCCTATCAAACCATAGCATCACAAACATTAGAAAAGCCAATGAAAGATTGAGGCGTATGGTGTAGTGCGACGCACAGACAGAAAAGGCAGTAACAGCACAAAGCTGGAACCGACCCTGAAAAAAGCTGAAAAGCTTGGATAGACAACATCCTGAGCCGAAGAAAGAGGGCCCCAAGGGTCTCTGTCGGCTCCTGCAACTGTCGCAGAGAAAAGGAGAATGTAGCATTTCTCCAGAAGGCTGCCAGTATAACATCAGTCATCTGACATGACAGAGTTATTAAAAGAGGAAGACAATGCACGCACCTCCTGGCAGAAAAAACAATTGGTAATACAATCACCAGTAGCTAGACGAGCGGAAGCTGCACGAATAGCAAGACAAGTCCATCAAGAAATGGATGCAGGAGAGATCTGGCATGTGGGAAAACACATATTCATCCAGGATAAAGGCGTGAACGCCCCCCCCCCCCACCCCCAAGCAGAGCAGCGCCCAAGAAAGTGACCATCTTGGAGTAAACTGCAAAGTCCAAGGCCTTTTCAAGGAAAAGAGCTGAACACGCTTGGAGAGACAAGGATGAGTGTCGAAACAATGCGGTATCACATAGGAAACAATGTCGCCGAAGCATGGACAAGTACACATAGCTGGAGACCCCCAGAAACAAACATATACCAGAAAACTCCGCAAGCAGTGTGATCGAAGGAGTGACAGAAGCAACAGAGTGATCACACACCATCGACAGAAGAACCTTCCACTTAGCCACAGAGGCTAAACCAGTGGAGTGAGTGCCTCCTTGAAGAAAAGCAACTCCACTGCGTGTCTCGAAAAACCACTACGGAGGAGAAGGACCCGATAAAAGACATGTGCGAAGGCACAATGAAGTCGGGTCAACTTGAAAACCTCCCGGGCGACTTTGGCAAAGAAAGTCGCCAGGTAGAGGGAGACATGCCGGAACCGCCGCTAACAGAGAGCGGAGCAGAATGATCCACACCCACCGAAGCGACGGGTGTGATCGAAAGGATTCGACGACTGCAGGTTCATATCTGGGTGAGAACCTGAGGCAGAATCGGAACCGGTAGGAAGGTGTAGCCGACAAGACCATCCCAAAGGAGGGCCAGAGCGTCCACGGCGAAAGCCAGAGCATCTGGACACGGGGACACGAAAGTGTCCACCTGATGGTTCCAACTAGTCACAAGAGATCGATGGAACCCGCCATGTGGAGCATCCACCTGGTGGAAATGACCCTGCCCCGACGGGACACGGAGTCGGCTAGGACATTTCGGCGACCGGGAATGTGACGAACAGCCACCCCGGCGCGGACATCCTGAGCGAGCAGTAGAAGATCCCAAGCCAATTCGTACATTGGAACAGAGTGCGTGCCGCCATGGTTCCGAATGTAAGCAACCACCGTCGAATGGTCGGACAACAGAAGGACCTGGCGATTCGATAGGTGAGGGATCCACTGCCTGAAACGCAGAAGAGCAAGAAGCTCCTTCTGGTTGATGTGTAGAGCTGCAAGATCCTGGTCCACCATCCCATGAATGGAAGGACCTAGAGGATCCAACGTCGCACCCCATCCGAGATCGCTGGCATCTGCCGTCAGAACGCGATCGGACGTGGGGAAGTCCAACGGAACACCCTGCGAAAGCCACTGGACGTCCGCCCAGAGGAGAAGGTGAGGATAAAGATAGTCTGGAAACTGAAGCACCAGATCCAGAAAATCTACATTCGGCCTCCAACGACTGAGCAGAAAGTGTTGGAGAGGTCTGACACGCAGCCAACCTAGAGGAATGAGATCCGTCACCAAACAGCAGAGACCGATTAGCCGGAGAAAACTCCGAGCCGTCGCGGATGTGGACTGGGACAGAGTCGGAGCAAAAGCTGAGAGAATCACAGCCTTGGCCTGGGGAAATGCCACCAAATTGAATTGTGTGCGGAAAGCCATCCCCAGATGATAAAATGACTGAGAAGGGACCAGGTCCGACTTCTCCTCGTTGACTCTGAAACGTAGCGACGTGACCAAGCTCAACAGAGTGGCGACATCCGACTCCAGGAAGGCAGCATTGGAATGCCCCTGGAGGATATCGTCCAGATATGCCGAAGTAGTCACCCTGGACTGTATGCAATGGAAAGCTATCACATACGACATCAGTCTGGTGAAAGACCAAGGAACCAGGTTGAGGCCGAAAGGCATGGCCTTGAACTGGTAAACTCGCCCCAGAAAAATGAACCTGAGATACTTCCGTAACGCCCAATGAATCGGAACGTGGAAGTAAGCGTCTCGCAGGTCGAAGCTGGAAGCGAAATCTCCCTGGTGAATTGAACAGAGGACCGACCTGAAAGTCTCCATGCTGAACTTGGGAGCAATGATAGACTGGTTCAGGAAACTCAGATCGAGAACCGGTCGGAGTCGGCCATCCTTCTTTGGCAACAAGAACAGGCGGGAATAGAAACCCCCTGACCTAATGTTCTTGATGACCTCAATCGCCCCCTTTGTCAGCAGATTGTCTATCTCCGTGGACAAAAGTTCCAGACGTAAAATGTCTGAAGGAACTGTGGTTGGAAAAGGCACCCCAGACAGAGTGGAGTGCTGTCAGAAGGATATTTGCAGCCCGGACCAAACAACATCTAACATCCAAGGATCGGATGTGATGGTGGCCCACGGTCTGCGAACTCTGCTATCCTTCCTCCAACCTGGGACGAGTCGAGGTGAGGACCTTCATTGCGAACCCCGACGAGGCTCGCGAGAGGAGAAAACACCTCTACTGAATGAAGAATCCTGGGAGTTCATTCAAGACTGCCGACGCTTACCCTTACCCCTTGAGTAAGAAGTAGAAGCGGTGGCAGAAGGATCAGCCCCTTTTGCTTCGCAGAGGAAGCAGAGGGTACTTGTTAGGCTTGGAACGGCCCGTGCCTACCCTAGAAGGCTGATCAAGCTGAAGAAACAGCAGCTGATCGTTGGAATGACGTAGGACGTCATCCCGGACCGTCAACACAGAATCATGGAAAAGTTGCAGACCTGTCAAAAAAGCAGATCGAAGAGCAGCGTACTGCTCCTCAGGAAGGGATCGGCCTGTGTCCCGCACAGAGTCCCTTCGAACTAATTAGATTAGCCGTGTTACAGGCATGCGCGTGAGGAAGATGCATGAGCGCCTTGGACAGCACACGCAAAGGAGCCTGTACCTCGTCAATCTTATCTGAAGGCAGATAGGCAGCAAAAGCTGAGACGACGTGATCGGAGAGAGAAAGCATACCAAGCATCTCTCTCGATAAGCCCAATGTGGACTCCAGAGTCATCATCGGAATGACGGCAGACTTGGACTTGGAAAGCCCGAGGGAATTGGAGTCCTGATCCAAAACCGTCAAAGTCTGGTAGACCGACGGATTGGCGGAATCGTAGGAACGATAACGCGCCGGAGGCAAAAAGGTGTCAACCCTGGTGAAGAACGGAGCCTTCATAGCCTTGGAACTTAGCTTGGAGTCCAAGGCTGAAAATGCTTCAACCAACTGTACCGAAGGGCACGGCCAAAGACGCCCAGAAGCAGGTTGCTCCATAGACTGTTGGCGCGTGACCGATGATCGCGGCCTGGCTGACACTGTCGACTGGTTAGATGGTTTGAGATCCGGAAGGAACCCAAACACGAAATCAAGAGCTGCCCCCAAGTCCGAAGACTGCTGGCTCTCGACATCAAGCATGTCTGACTCTTCCCCTGAGTCGGAAGACACATAGCCCATCGTGGGCAAACCAGCCGACGCCTCCCATGGTGTCGGAACACCAGGGGATCAGAAAGCGGCCTGTTTCTAATCCCGGGAGGCGGCGCCACAGGAGGCGCCTGGAAACCACTCGCTGCCTCGCTGGAAGCAACAGGAAGGCTCGTTGACAGAACCTGAGTGAGTAAGGAGAGGGCCTCCCTAAGCTCACTGCCCGTACTGGCCGGTTCGACAGGGAAACGAACCGGCAAAGTGGCTTCACCACTGACCCTCTGAACCAGCAAAGGGTCACGATCCTCCAAAAGACCCGACATGGGACGACGGGCGGCAGCCGAAAACGTCTGAAGCCAGACGTATATAGGGGTGTGACACACCCCGAGGATCAACATAGCAGGAACTCATGAGAGTCACCGCTGACCTCAGCAGGGCAGAAGGTCCAGGCTGCACAAAAGACGTTGGACCCCCAAAACTGGTCGTGTGACCAGAATGAGGGACGGAAACGCCACGTAGTTCATAGTGTCCCACTAAGAACAACCGAAACCAATGACAACTGTGGTGCTCGACGGCGCAGAGACCACAGGAGAGGGTCCGGCCGGCAGCCACTTCCAACTTCGCCGAGTTGAAGTCAGGGAAGGCTGAGGCCGATACCCCCACGTCTACACAACCAGACACCGCAGCAGACCACTGCAGGTATAAAACTACTGTGCTCATTGGCTGAGAGGACACAGTATAGGGTTCAGTCGGCAGCCCCATTTGACTTCGCCGAGTGGAAGTCTGGGAAGGCTGAGGCCGAAACCCCACAACCATACTACAGACATCCCTGCAGACCCTGGCAGGGAGAAGCCGAGGCCGGCTAAAAACGGTGCCCATGACGTTGTAGACAGAACAGCAGTAGCAGCAGATACGACGGGAGCTGTTGGAACTGGCGGAAAAGCGGAGAGAGCCACCAAGCTCGGCCTCCAAAGGAGGAGTCACAACCCTAGTGACAGCCTCAGATGTCGACTGGAGAGGGTGCATAGTCCCGGAACCAGGCATCTCTACACCAGAAAACCAACAGCTCCTGCAGTATCCACCACGGTAAAACACTGCACATTCCCCACGGAAGGGGAATAACTCTCACCAGACATGGTCGAATCGGGAAGCCCCGAAACGAAAGCGGTCCCCACCCCCCGCTGGTGCGGGAGGAGCTGCACATCCTCCACGGAGGAGGAGCAATTCTCATCAGACGTGGTCGAATTGGGCGACCCGAAACGAAAGCGTTCACCACCCCCCGCGGGAGCGGGAGGAGCTGCACATCCCCCACGGAGGGGGTCAAACTCACACCAGACGTGGTCGAGTCGGGGGGCCCCAAAACGACAGTGCCCCCCCCCCCCCCTGCAGGAGCGGGAGGAGCTGCACATCCCCCACAGAGGGGGTAAACTCACATCAGACGTGGTCGAGTCGGGAGGCTCCCGAAACGACTGCATTCCACACCACCCGCGTGTGCGGACGAAACGGACACGAGAACGCACCAATGGCGAGGGCAAAAGGAATTGCCCTAAAGGAACCGAACTGGAAAGAACAGAGGTGAGAGCAGTAGAAGAAAAAGGTGAACTCAACAGAAACAGAAAGTAGAAGAACACCCTCAACTACGAGAGAAGGTGGCAGAACCCAGATGGCCGACACCGACTCCAATAAAAATTTTTATCGACCGAAAAAATTCATTGTCGAATCGCGATGACACGATGTCGCAACACATTCGCGAAAACGGAATAGTAATTAATAAACAATGAGAATGTGGTTGAAAACATAAACAAGAATATATAAAACACAGTCCTGTTATTATACGATCTTCAGATCCATAATTCCAGTCACGGGAAAACCATTATCCACGAGTTGAATTATCACTGTTTCATAATGCATATGGCGGAAACACATCCTGCTCGTGCCTCGGATAGAAAAAGAACGGCGAATTGATGCATTGCGCACTGTGACGGAAGTCAGGGATTTGTACTATGGAAGAGCGTCCCATACTGGGTATGCGCCGATGGCGCTCGGCCCAGTTTTGGCTTATTTTTTCGTGGTGTTTTTACACCACTTTTCTTTCCCAAATCTTGGGAAAGATTAAAATAGAGAGTATTTTATCCGAGTTAGGTTCTTCCACTGTAGTGCAAGCCTGTTGTAAACAATTGAGGTAGGTTGATAAGAAATATCTTTATTTATTTATTTATTGTCACTTTTTTGCACACTGGCTAATCGTGACTGCAACATGGAGATAAAGTCAAGTGTTTATACCCATGTTGCTATTTTAGAGAACTTCCACCCCAAGCATTGGTGACTGGGTCCTATTTTACCGGTAAAGAAGCACTACTTCACTTCCCGTGGCTCCTACAAGGGAAGAAACATATTCTAAATGCCAAGTAAACTGTTCATGTTCTTCATGGAATGCATTCAAGCCAATCAATGCCAAATAACTGTTGTTGAACCTGTGTCTGTTTTTTTTACAAACACCTCTACACCAGTATAGGCCAACTGAGCAACAAGTTCTGTCAGAACTTCTTACTCAATTGACCAATACTAGGGAGAAGGGGTTTGTAAAAATTCAAACTATTTCCTGGTGATTCTCCTCGTACAGTATCCAAAACTGAAATAAAATTTATTGTGGATAACCAGTAATCTTGCCACCATTTAACCTTACAGGCTGATGTGGTGTTAAGCACCATTAAATAACAAGTAATAACATGATTTTGGAGGGCACTGCAGTGTATTGATGCCCAACGGGAATGATTAACAGCCTGATGTGCCCCGGACTGATCAAGCATAGTAAATTCCCTTTCTTGAGGGGCCAAGATGAATAGCATGCTTAATGCCACTTCTGTTTCACCGTTTGTGTAGGAAGCTGTCAGAGTGTCTCAGATACAGGCAACAGTTGAAACTAGGTGTGCAAAAATGCTTACACAGGATTAATATTGTGTGAGCGGTAGGCGTGCAAAAAATTGCCCCCCCCCAAAATTAAGTCTGAATTCCATCACTGAATATTAGCCCAATTGAGAGCACGGAGTGTGCCAAGGCATACTACATGTCAATGGTTTACATGTCTTCAACCGATGCTAACCCTGCTTGAATGGGATTAGTTTGTTGGAAAGTCCATCAGTTACTCACCACTGCTCGATGGTTCTTATTCAAATCGAATCAGTGGCATCTTGAAGATGACTGATGGGGGTTGGGGTACTATAAACCTGATCTGTTCCAACTGTGATGACTCAAGTCCCCACTGATAAAATAATCCAACTACATCATCAAAGCATGCCTTCGTTGAAGGCATGCCTTGATGATGTAGTTCCAAAATTACCCTGTAAGGATTATAGTTCATCGACTCTGCTTGGAAACCTTAAATTTGCATTTAACAATGGTTGGGACTAGTGATATTGGAATCAGCATGGCTGGTGGTATAGGTACAGATGTTATTTATGTTAATGTAGTGGAAGTTACATTCAGTCTTTTTTTTCAACATTATTTATGTATGATTTCCATGTGAACTATACGTTTTTGAGACGATAAAGATGACTGATACCAAGCTGTATTCCTACGAAAAAGATTTGCGGGGAAATGAATCAGCACCCGATTTCGAACTGAACAGAATATCAACTTGAAATTTGAAATCATATCGAATCTCGAAGCTCCACAGGACCCTACCACTAACACTACGTATTTCAGTATTTATACATCGCCAATCGCTTGGTCAAAAAGTCAGAAAACAGCTATCTGAAGAAAAAAAAACGCCTGAAAAAAATTACGATAGTGATAATCCTTTTTCGGTTTGCTTTATTTTCTGATGTGTCATGGCCTAAAATCTATGACACACAGAATACCTGAGTAAAAGGAATTGGATATACATGTACTGTGAGTAGACCTCAAAGTTTTTACCATGAGCATTTGCTATTGACCACTCTTGCTAGCTACAAAGCTTTTGAACCAGAGCCAGCCATTTATTGAATTCAGCTGGCTGTGAGTCCTGTGACAAGATTTCAGAGCTGCAAACATGAGTAGCAGATTGAGCCACATATTTTTACTGATGCATGTCTCATGTTTTCACATCCTTACATCAATATGTGTACATACATGTAGCTTGCTCAATACACCTTCACATAAAATGTTGCTGAATTATTCAATTAACCCTTTACCCAATGAATCGGCCACATCCACCCACGTAATATGCAAATTCAGCAGCTGAAAAAATATTATTTTTCAAAACATTTCAACAAAACCATATCATGTGACCCCTCTTTGGAATAAGCTCATTGAGCTCATTCCAATAAGGGGTCACATGATATGGTTTTATTGAAATATTTTGAAAAAATTATATTTAAAATAATAAATTTTGATGTCATCTGGTTTGGGTAATGGGTAAATAGGAATATGGTCATTTTCCTGTATCCTAGAGATAAACTGAGCATTTTATGTTGCTGTCAAATAATATATATTAAGTGTCTGTATTGGATGTACTGAGTCCAAATAGGTCTCTAAACATGGGGACTCTGGTTCTTATTAAGGTAATTCTCGACATATCACTAGATTTTTTATTCAATAAACAGGAGTTTAGTCTATAATCTATTTGCAATTAACAGGTCAAAATTGTGCTGAAGGTATGGTAAATGGTTTTGTGTTCTGACGATATATTCAGTTAACAGGGTTATTCAAGTCAGACACATCCAACTAAGTGACCTCCCCACCACCCTGTATTTTTAAACTAAAAATTAACTATTTTTTTATTGCTTTCAGGTTATAGTTTATTCCCACGAGAGATCATATGTTATGATGCTGAAGCAAAAAAAAAGTAAAACTAAAACTTACACAGTGACTTTTGTAATGTATGTGGTGTATATTTATTAGATAAAGCCTCAGTGATTCTGCTAGGGAGGCATGGGCTTCTCTCAATACCTGCATTCCTCTTGCCAACTTCTCAACCACAGTGTACCAATGTTAACATCGGTATAACAGGAGTATTACAGGATTCCTACACATCGATTAACAAACAGTTCAAGCAGTTTTGTGGACTTTTCGGGTGTACAATAGAGTCCTGTTAATTGAATAGCCAGTGTGCCAGTGAGAATTATTCAATTAACAAAAGTATTCAGTTAACAGGGATCTGATCACTTTCCTGTATTCTAGACTTAAACTGAGCATTTATTTTATTATATCTTGTTTGACAGAGCTCAAGATCTATCAAACAAGATATAATAGATTAAATGCCTGCACTGGATGTACTGAGGCTAACTTGGGCGATAGACAAGGGTAATTTAGTGATTGTCACAAGATTTTTTATTCTATTAACAGGCACTTACTCTATAACCTATATGCAAATTCCGGTTAACAGGGTAAATTTGTATTAAAGGTATAGCAAATGGTTCTCTGTTTGGAAATTATATTCAATTAACAGGGATATTCAATTAAAATATATCCAATTAAGTGGGCTCCACTGTATTACAGGGTGCCTACACTCCAATTAACAAACAGTTCAAGCATTTTCGTGGACTTTTCAGATATATTTTCAAGGGTTATAAATGAGCTAGAGATGAGAAATGCAAGGTTTTCCAAGGATATTCTGGTGAAAAAACAAGGGATATTCCTTCCATCAGCTACACACAGTTACATGAACATGTACTCCATATTTTCTATTTAAATGCCATATCACATCCATATCTACAATTTAATACCTTACCCAACATTCACGAAATCAAAATTTATTGCTTTAAAAATTATTTTTTCAAATTTTCCCAAAAATTTCTACAAAATCATATCTACAATTTAACATGCCCAACAAACACGATATAAAAATTTATTTTAAGAATTATTTTTTCTTATTTTTCCAAAAATTTCAACAAAACCATACCAACACAATATCAAAATTTATTATTTTAACCCTTTACCTAACACAGCGGCCAAAAGTGGCCAGAAAATTAACCAGAATAAGCCTACCACAACCTAAAATAGATTGGAAGTTTCTCAATAAAACCACACAAATATGGATATCATTTGAACCAGCTTGGCAAGCTGGTTCTAATGATATCCATATTTGTATGGTTTTATTGAAATATTGTATAAGTTGTTTTTGAAAAATCTGAAATTTAATTGATTTTTTAAAAGTACTGTGTTTGGTAAAGGATTAAAAATTAGTTTTTCAAATTTTTCCAAAAATTTCTACAAAACCATATCTACAAATTTAACACCTTACCCAACCTACACAATATCAAAATTATTATATTAAAAATAAGTTTTTCAAATTTTTCCAAAAATTTCAACAAAACCTTATCTACAATTTAATATCTTATCCAACATATACGGTAACAAATTTATTATTTTAAAAATCATTATCATCATACAGAACACATATTTCAAGTCAAGTTTGATTTCAATCAGCACAGCTGAATGTTAATTAAAGAGTGGAAACCAGGAAAATTTGTAAGTAAGACAGATGAACAGATACCTGGGAAACCGAGACATACAGCACCCAGATATATCCCCCCTCCCTCCCCCAACCACCACCACCAAATTTTAATTTAGCTGTTGGCTATGGAGGATAATAAAAGTCACAAAATCCAAATTCTGTATGAAACCAGCCACCCAAAAATGCACAACGATTCATGGGGATAGGGAAGTACCTAAGTTTGACCCTGGGCAGCAATCCATACTCATCGGCCAACAGTTAAGTTATCTAAGCCTTGACGAAAATCCAAAATTAGTTATGAAATTAATGGCTCAGCCAGCCAGCCAGCCAGCCAGCCAGCCAGTCAGAGAAGAGGCACTTCAAGTAAGCTGTATGACATATTTCAAAGCTCTTGAGGTCCAACTGCAAGAAAATTTGCACCATACTTTTTTTCTTCATTGATAATAGAGTGATGCTCACTTTCAAGTGTAACTGGATATCTGTTAATGGAATAAACCCTGTTAATTGCATATTTATTTACTTATTGGTGTCTAAGATCACATATTTCTGCACAATGGCTAATCATTACTGCAATATAGAGATAAAGTCATGTTTAGTCAATTGTTTATACCCATGCTGTCTATTATAGAGAATTTACCACAGTAAACAAACACTGCTTCAGTTCCTGGGGTTCCCCAGGGGTTAATTACATATAAATACAATGGACATCATGCCCATGTGTGGATTATGATCAGTCCATGGCAACCGTACTGTAAAAGAGTAAACTCCTGTTAACTGAATAAAAAATCTGTAATCAGTGAAAATATACTCTGACAGACATTGAATTCCCAACTTTTTAGACCTACCTTGTGTACATGTAATACAAGCAAGTATTCTATTATATTTTATTTCCAGATACAATAGCATAAATGCACATTTTTCACAACAATACAGGAATAATGATCATATTGCCAATTGAATAATCTTGTTAATTGAATATTTTTTCGCTGCCCAAGTGCCAACATGAATTTAATCAACAGCATTCTTCCGTACAAACAAAAAATGAATGCCCCCAAAATACTGAATTTTTAATTTTTTTAAAATACATTTGGTGAATTTTTACCACTCCCTCTATTCTAACTGGCTTTAAAAAAACAAAATTCCAACAAATTTTAAATTTAAAATACAAATGTATAAGCGATCTATATTTATAAACAAATTAGTACCAGTAACATGTAGGTGGAAGAATAATTATGAGCATTTCATGTTGTAAAAACTTAGTAAAACTTAACAAATCATTATAACAACAGGCATAGATAAAATCAATGGTTGTTAAAGATAAAATTGTGACTGACAGTGAAACACTCTTTTTTGTGTTCTTTTTTTCTAAGAGGTGGGTTACAAAATAAAATAGTTACAATAAAATAGAGACAGACGGTATTGGAATTTTGAGTTTGGTATTTTTTTTGGGGGGGGGGGGGGGGAGGGAGGGGGGTATACCATGGTATCGGTTCGGTATTCGGTATCTGACTTGACTGAGATTTGTTGATAGTACCAAAGAGGAATTCACATCAGGAAAAACAGAATAAGTTGTAGTATCATTCTTCATAAATAACACTGCCAATGAGTTCAACAGTAGCATTCTTTTATGACCACAAATCATATCTACAGGAATTCTGTGACCTGTTCTAAATGCACCTTAATGTTTAAAGACCTATTTCAGGCTTTTGCCGTCTCGGAGCATGTGCGATGAACATGCCATCTTTAGGAGATCCTGCTGACAATAGACAAAACACCTGGGCAGTGATTTCTAGTCAGGTATTAACAGGCAGCCAAGATATGACTAGAAATTACTGATAAGCAACTGGACATGACAGGTTGTAATCTAGTGGGAATTCAGGACAGTTGCCCAGTCCAATGAGGGTTAACAAAACTGAAAAGAAAATCAGTCATTTCTTTCATGAAAATGAACCTTTCAACTGTTATCAATCCTCAACATGGATGTATAGATAGCGAATGCAGGAAAATTTGAAAATTCAGTCGTTTTTGGTATTCAATGATTGGTTTGGTTTGTTTTTTCGGTTTCCCCATGATATCGTTATAGGTTCCGATTTTCGGTATATTGCCCATCTCTACAATAAACCCCCAAATAGCGATGTCACCTCCCTGGAGAAAACAAATATCTATCCTGACATCTTTAAATGAATGTCTATAACTTGATGTATCTCAAATGACATTGGTTTCATTATTTTGTATACATCAGGGATGCACAAATTGGTTAACCCCATTTATTTATTTATTTATTTATTGGTGTTTAAGGTCACATACTTATGCACAATGGCTAATCGTGACCGTGACAGTTTTACGGGTGGAGGAAGCCGGAGTACCCGGAGAGAACCACCGAGCAACGACGAGCAGCTGTCAGCTCCCCAACATCGTAACTCTGAACTCTGCACCGCAGCACAGGCAGGGTTAGATTGGTTGAAGACATGCACACCATCGACGTGCAGTACGCCTCAGTACACAGCGTCATCGTGCCCCCATGTAGGCAATCGGGGTGAAGTGTCTTGCCCAAGGACACAACGCGGTTGCCGCAGGTTAACCCCATTAAGCTCCTCCAAAGGTTATTCAAAATGTTTTGGAATAACCTTTTCTCAAACCTTTAAAAAACATCCAGTTCAAATTAGAATTTCATACAAATTTATCAGAAACCCTTTCTGACTGTTGAATTTTTTTTTTTTTTCTTCTATTTTTCATTATTATTATTATTATTATTATATATATACATATTTTTTTTGGGGGGGGGGGGAGGCGGAGGTGTGTTTAATATTTTTGCTTGCTAGTAGCAGATAATTACTATGAATTTAAGGATTATGATGTCTTAAAGGTGGTGTATTTCTAACACCCAAGTTATTCTCCTGACCAGTTATATACTTGACCAATGAAGGTTGAAAGGGCAAGGGGGTGGAGATATCACAATGTACTCACAGAAAGAAGATCAAATGAACAATGCTAAAGATAGACATTTTATTTCTCCATTTATTAACTGATAGTCAGCTGGAAGACCTGTATTCAGTCTTGATTCTTAAGTGCATGTGCCGCAACTTAAATGCTTCATATAGAAGTGGATGTGCTTCATATTATCTTTGAAATTATTAAGTCAGTGTGGACTTGCCTGGTTACTTGCCTGTAGGCACTCTCCCATAAATTGTAACAAGTGCAATGCAAAGCGTGGACCATGCCCCCGGCCCATATGCAAGTTCGAAGTAGCCTTGAAGGCATTGTGGGACAGAAAAATTTTCTACGTGGAAAGAGTAAAAACAGAAGAATATTCTAAGTCAAACAGGGGTCATAACTCTGGAAAAAATTATTGGACAGAGCCCGTTCCTTGTGCATATCTGTTCCCCCATGCAGGTCTATCAGCATACCAAAGAAGATCCAAATCCGAGAGATGGCTTTGAAATTACAGCGCAAAACATTTGAATGGACAGACAGATGGACAGACAAAGATGGACAGATGGATGGACAGACAAATGGATGGACAGATGGCTTCACTAGATACTCCAACTCCTCCTCCAGAGGTGGGGGGGGGGGGGGGGGAAACAAGTCAAAGACAAGCCTGTCAAGTGAGCAAATTTTGAGAATTAAAAATAATTCAGGATTATACCAGTCACAAAAAACAGTGACAAAAGAAAGCACAATGGGAACAATTGTGGCTACCTTGGCTCTAAAGGGTTATGCAATTATCTTTTTAGCATACCCTTTGTGGGGTAATCTTCAAGTTTTAATTTGTGCAACCCTCTATACTTGTACATGTATTGTCATATAATTGTAATCTATTTTCTAGTGTTGAATCTGTTAGTGGATCCTGTAACCGTTTAACCATTTAGTTATACAGTATTGTGGTCACAACAGTTGTAGCATTCTCAATCAGATCACAACTGGATCATGAAACAATAAAACACCAGGGGTCGAGATTTCTTAAAATAAAATACTATGAAATCAAGAACGCATCAAGAAAAACACACAAATATAGTACAGGGGAACCCTGTTAATTGAATAGCCACTTTGCCAATGAAATTATTCAATTAAAAGGGATTGTGGCACTTTCCTGTGTTGTAGAGATAAACTTAGCATTTATTCTATTATATCTTGTGATATATCGAGCTCTGTCAAACAAGATATAAAAGATTAAATGCCTGCATTGGATGTACTGAGGCCAAATAGGTCTATAAACAAAGGAAACCCCCCCCCCCCCCCCCCAATCGTGGCCAAAATTTCCAATAGTTGGAAATTTGGAGGGCAAGACATGAGTAGTTGGAAATTCAATCTATCTGGATTTTAGAGCTTCTTTGGCAATGCTGATGTCTCCTTTACTTCCCAAAATTCCAGCTTGATTTCAAATCGGCAAAAATTCTAACTGTTACTATTTACAACTACAGTGTACGCAATATCGAGCTTCATCAGTATGCATGATGCCAATCGGTATTAGATTTTTATAGTACGTTTACTTATCGTAATAAAAAGAATCCTCGAAATGCACTTCAAGAAAATCACATCATGATTGAGCTTGAGCATTTGTTTAGCATATATTCAATTCCCAGAATAATACCAAATAATAATAACCTGATAATTCTATCACAAATGTGTTGGCATTTCAGTTACTAGAATCAATTATATGCCCTTTTTCATGGCTTCATTTTCAAAAGTTTTCTTGGTAGTGAATTTCCAGCTAGGGGGAGGAACTGGAAGGGGAGTTTCCCCTCCCAGTCCCTCCCTCTAGTTGGAAGTTCTCTACCCTACACCCCCAATCGGAAACCTCTAGCCACGTCCCTGTCTGTCTGCATTTTTGATCACAGTACTGTAAGCATTCTGTTCGCAATAAACCTCCCATTTCTTGCGAACAAAGAAAATGCATATGCTCACACATCGCAACTTGGATGATTTCATTCCTCAAACATTACCTCATTTGTATGATAGTCATTGCAAAGTCTGGAAATAAGCAGGCAGTCATCTGCAAAATGAGGTCCCCACAGGATGAATTTGGTGATACATGTACTACCCTGCACAGCAAATTTACCCTATGTTCCATCCCAGCAAGATAGTTTGATCCATTTATGTACAAGCACAGTAAAACCATTTGGTCGTTTTTGCTGGATCTTGCGGTTCGGGTTTCCAATTTGCTGTGAAAACCGGAACCAAACCGGAAAACAAAAACACCTTCCAGCTGTATTTTAGAGTGGTTTGGAGTGGCAGCCCATGCTTTTAAGCCAAATTGGGGCTTCCATTTCATTGTGACTCAATAAGAGTAGATAATACGTGTTCACTCCAGTTGTAAAGCAGCTTATTTGCTGTTTGTTTTTTTGTTAATCAAAGCTAAATACAGACTTGGGAATTAGTTGACAAAATGGCAACGACCAAGCCTGGAAATAAGCAGACTGTCATTTGCAGATGGAGGTCCCCAGAGGGTAAATTTGCTGATGCTATCCCATACCGTGGGCTAGAATCCTCCAGTATATCCTCTTGTGTTCCTCTTTCTAAGACCTTGATTTAGATTGAGGTTCACATAGGGTAAATTTGCTCGATCTCAAATTGTGTACACGGGGGTAATTTGTCCCTGCAAGTAACATGGGATGGGTGCCATGCCCGTGTGGGGTGACCTTGACCTTGAAATTGATGAGCTTTACCTTTTATTTCAAAAACGGCTGGGCCAATCGGGCTAAAATTTCATATGTGTGGGTGTATATTGACCCATCGATCATTGTGCCTTTATTGGGGTGCCAGTGCAGGGTGACCTTGACCTTTTATTTCAAAAACGGCTGGGCCGATCAGGCTAAAATTTCATATGTGCGGGTATATTGACCCATCGATCATTTTGACTTTATCGCGGTGCCCGTGCGGGGTGACCTTGACCTTGAAATTGGTGACCTTGACCTTCTATTCATCATATCCGAGGGTACATTTGATATAAGCATCTTCTCCCATGCAACGCCGGGTATTCACCCGCTAGTAATATATAATTCTCCATTCAATGCCAGCATAACCCATTATGCTAATTCGGTGAAGGGAAGCCAATATATAAAGATAGTCCAGAGAATGAGACTCTTTATACTCATTTAAAAGTGTCCGAGGATTGTATATTAACACCCGTTTGACACGTGACATATACAAATGCTTCACAGTGAGTTACAGTTTAAAAACAATACATAAATGAGACATATTAATTTGCTTCACACCGAGCTACACATTAAAACCATCCCAGCACCGACTACTGACACTGGAGGAGGTCTTCCTTGCTTTTCACTATAAAGCCATATGATAAGGGAAAAACCATCCCCCCCCCCCCCCCCCTTTCCATTGTTCTGAGGTATATGACCACAGAACGAAGAGGGCAGCGGAACAGCGTCACTGCTGGAGCGGGTTGCCTAGATAACTATAGATGTAATCATTTAGTGGACGACATTCTGAGCAACAGAAATGAGCAACAGATAGAGGACCTAAACATCTAAGGTCACCGGAGATGGACTCTATATTTCTAAGGTAAAACTTGGTAAATGTAGAAGGCTGTGTCCAGTACGCAGCTTTCCTGAGATCAGTGATGGCTATACTGTTAGAATAAGCCCAAGAAGTGGACAGTGCTCTAACTTCATGCGCTGATATCTTATATAAAGAACGCTGATCCGAAGATAGACTTTCATAGGCAATGCATATTGCCAACTGAATCATTTAGCAACTGAATGAACAGAAATATCTCTTCTGTTAGGAATCAATGATAAAAAGAAGCGTTTCCTTCCTTTTCTAATAAACTCTTGATTGGCGTTTATATATGCGCATAGCCCTGACTGGACACAGCCACAGCAAAGGTCTACGGTTGTCCGTAGACGGCAGAGCCTTTATAATAATAGGCTCAGGCCGTTTATCTGGAGCCTGATTCTTAGCCAAAAATCCCACTTCTGTAGTTAAAGTGATGGTATTTCCAACACTATGATAGTGAGATTCGTCAACAAATAAAGCATGGAGTTCACTAACTCTTCTAGCGGAAGCAAAGGCTAAGAGAAATGCTGTTTTATAGGTCAAGAATTTGAACTCTACAACGTCTAACGGCTCAAATGGAGCTTCTTTAAGCTTCAACAGAACCCAAGCTAAATTCCACTTAGGAATTAATCTGAGGGTTCTCGGTCTATTTATAGAGAAATTTCTAACTAGTTTGGATAATGAAGCATTAGATCCAATTCCCAAGCTATCATGATGAGCGTAAGTGCCCGATAACATAGACCTATAGCCCTTAATAGTGACAGGCTGCAGTTTGAGAACGTCAAACAGGTAGACCAGAAAATTGGCAATATCCGGTATGGACGGATCATAGACGTCTATCAACTGATCCTTACACCAATGGAAGAAAACCTTCCACTTTGCTGTGTAATTCAGCGAAGAGGAGGACCTGCATCCACTGCTCGTCCTGTAAATTGCATGCCGTGCAAGAGGGACCGCACAATGGAAATACGTGAAGGTTGACACCTTCCGGGTTGTGATGCAGTGTGTGTGACTTCCCCTGATAAAGAAGGTCCTTTCGAGGAGGAAGCTTCTGGGGAACGTCCCATAACAGACACCTGAGAAGATTGATCCACAGTTTTTGTGACGACAGAGATGCTACTAACAGAATCTTGCAATCTGGGCATGGCAACATGTAAGTCTGCAACTGATTGTTGAGGAGTGTCGCAAACAAATCTATCATAGGTCGATCCCACTGGTAGCAAATCTGTCTGAATACTCGCTTGTTGAGAGTCACTCTGAGAGATTGAGTCTGCTAGAAGTATGTTCAGATGACCCGGTATATGACGGACCGATAGATGAACATGATGCTTCATGACAAACAGAAGATTTTTTTTCGTTAGATCGCATAACGGAATCGAATGCGTGCCTCCCTGGTTCCTGATGTATGCTACTACTGTCGAGGTGTCCGACAATATTTGAACATGCGTGTCCGCTATAATGTGAATCCATTGTTGTAGCGCTAACCATATTGACATCATTTCTTTGATGTTTATGTGTTTCTCCAGGAACCGAGGGTCCCAAAGACCCTAGCATTTCGAGTCTGTCGGGCTCAGGGTCGCGCCCAAACCTGCTTGACTCGCATCCGTCATAATCATGAAAGCCAGATCCAGCAGCTGCAGTGGAACTCCCTGAGTTAACTGGTAGAATGCTGGAAGCCCATATTCGGGCTTTATTCTGAAGTGCAGGTACAACTATTCAAAGGCCTCATACTCAGTGGGTGTGCTTCATATTATCTTTGAAGTGAAATTATTTCAACTGTATGGATTTGCCTTGTTGCAATTTATGGGAGAGTGCCAAAAGGCACTCTCCCATAAATAGCAACATGGCAAAGACTGGAGAATTAATTTTGATGACCAGAAATAATTTAGCACTCTACCAGTTAACCACTGAATATCTGCCCAAATCTGGACCTTTTGTTTTACCAGGTCCGTTAAAACAATACTGGTCCCGAGCGAATGCGTCTTCACACTCCAGTTCTGGGTAAAGAATATCTGGAAGGGACGTGCGCGCAAGCGACCCATCGGAATAAGATCTGCAGCCGCTCTGCACAACCTCATCAGTCACATAAATTCCCTCGCTATTAATGTGTCTGAGTGTAGACAAAAGCGAGCATAACAACTGACTAATTTCACTCTAGGTAACGATAGACGAACCAGATTGTTGTGAGTCTCGAAGCTCATTATTTATTTATTTATTGGTGTTTAAGGTCACATACTTATGCACAATGGCTAATCGTGACCGTGACAGTTTTACGGGTGGAGGAAGCCGGAGGACCCGGAGAGAACCACCGAGCAACGACGAGCAGTTGTCAGCTCTCCAACATCGTAACTCTGAACTCTGCACCGCAGCACAGGCAGGGTTAGATTGGTTGAAGACATGCGCACCATCGACGTGCAGTACGCCTCAGTACACAGCGTCATCGTGCCCCCATGTAGGCAATCGGGGTGAAGTGTCTTGCCCAAGGACACAACGCGGTTACCGCAGGTGGGATTCGAACCGAGGACCTCTCGGCTTGCAGCCTGCACCTCTACCAACTGAGCCACCGCGCCCCCTCTCGAAGCTCATTCCCAAGTGAATGAACGACTTGGACAGAGCTAGATCCGACTTCTTCTCGTTTACGATGAAGCCGAGACGTCGGAGCAAAAGAAGCAGACTCTGAACATTGTCCTGAAGAGTAGTTTGTTGCCGTATCTCTGAAGAATGTCATTCAAGTAAGCCGATGTTACCGCAGACGAATGAGCTTGGAAGTGAGACATTACCGAGTTCATTATTCAAGTGAACGCCCAGGGTGCTAGATTCAGACAGAAGCACATCGCTCGGAACTGATATACTATCCCTTGAACGGCAAAGCGTAGGTACTTTCTGAATGCCGGATGTACCAGGACATGAAAGTACGCATCCTTTAGATCTATGCTTGCCGCATAGTCGTTCGCTCGAATGCTAACCCTTACCGACCGAATGGTCTCCATTTTGAACTTTGGAGCTACGATAAGTTTGTTTATCCAGCTCAAGTCTATTACCGATCGGAACGAGCTGTCTGGCTTTGGTACGAGGAACAGGTGACTGTAAAAACCTAGAGAATCTTGGTTCTCTACGACCTCTATTGCTTCCTTTGCCAAGAGAGACTTTACCTCCAATAGGAGAGACTCTCTTTTAAAAGGATTTGTCCATCATGGACATCGTGTTAGCGGTGGTTTTGCTCAGAAAGATAGCTGTAGGCCGTCCGAGACCACACTTTTCACCCACTGGTCTTCTGTAATTGTTATCCTCCAGGTCCTCAGCCTGCTCATCCAAATGCAGAGGAACTCTCTGGATATCTTCCCCGACCATTTTAAATGAACATGGTCCAAGAAACAGTAAACGTATGGAAGATGATGACAAGAAACCGCCTTTCTTCTTCCCACTGGAAAGATTGAATATGACATCATCTAAATGGTAGAGGGCCTGCGACACCTGTCTAGACTGAACCAGAAAGGACAGGACCTCCTCCTTAGTCCGGATAAAGTCAGCGTCCAACAACGCCAGCGGTTTCTTCTGAGTAGTCGCAGCATTCTGATTCGCCGGAACGAACTCAGGGTAGTATTGATGAATTAAATCCATTGCAACCATGTGTTGTTCCGAAAGGGAAGGGTAATCCGCCTCCGTATCCCTTTCACCATTCGAATGAATCAGTTGAGATTCACAGTCAGTGGCATCTGACTGAACCGCCCCAGCACCATCCGACAGCTCAGAATCTGCGACAGCAAGTCCGTGACAGAGGCCTGAGGAGCAGTGGTCTTCTGTTTCAAGGCCAGCGGCTGCTCCTGGGACGGTGTGTCCGAGATGGCTCTTTTCTCCGGACGTCCCCATAAATGAGGCCTCGTCTCCTTAGCTACCAGATGGTCAGACTTCTTCGACGATGAGTGGTCCCTTCTCGGCGATGCAGGCTGGATATCTGAAGTCACGTAGCTAAGGTGCGGTCATGTGTGCTTGGAAGATGCTGATGTAGAAGCCGTAACTGTAGCCGATGCCGGCTGTGAACTGAACGGAGCGTCCCAGATGGGCTCTCTTGCTCGCGGTCCTTTCAGACCTCACCGAGCTTCCCACTGAACTTGCCGACTTCTTCTGTTCCGTCGTCATACGGTAAGCCTGTTATATTGCTCGCTCTACCCAATCCACTTCTTTCGACCACAACGGCCACACCCCGTGTCACGGTAACCATGGATGGAGTAACCGCTTCACCAGTCAAGCTAGCTGGCGACAGAGAACTGAAACCACTGGTTTGTGGTTTTTTGCCCTGTCTAATGTTCATGAGCACTTTTGCCGCTAGCTCTGTTTGATAATCTGAATGCGACGATGGCAGCACACTTTCTCTAGGCGTCACGTAAACATCACCATGTTCCTGTTCCTCTGAAATAGAAACTGAGAAACTAGATTGACTTTGTGGAGAGAGGACAGGCATTGGCCTCTCGCCGCTAACAACGTAACATGACACCCGTCTCCAACGTTTGTCATCCCATCCGACACATGTTGAGCAAGAATTAGTGTGAGTACACCGACTACAAGCAAGGCAACCATCATGTAAATCAGAAGAAGACTTCCTTGCCTTGCAATTTGAGCAATAATCTTTCATACTGAATCAAATTAAAGTCGATTGTACTCGCACCAACTCCACAATAAATATATGAAAAAGATACATAATAAATAATATTCAAAACTAGAAATCGAAAAATAATTTACAAAAAAAATTTTCGACAAAAATTTTGACAGGAGCCCAAGTCCCCAAAGGGAACGATGAGCCCAAATGTATCCTGATAGAGCCTAAGTGTGGACAAAAAAAAAATTTTATCCAAAAAATTAATTGCTACACTACTGGAATATGTAATGTATCTTACAATAGTCCTACCATGATAATAAATAGGAAACTACATATATAAATAGAGCGTTGTCAATGAAAACAACGTCAGAATGAAAACCGGAAACAAGACCCCAGGCACTGAATAAAAAGGCCCGAAGTCAGTAACAGATTTTGAACTATCCGATGTAAAGCAAGATCTTCATCAGAAGAAAAAACGATACATCGGATGTATGATGCATGACTAAAAATGCTTAAACACCCCTAGGGTGAGGACATAACCATGGGGATATACAGAATAAACATTCTGTGTAACACGTTAAACTCCCAAGAAATATATAAAAAAAATTTCATTAAAACAAGTCAAAAATCTTGGGGAGTTTAACTGGGGGGCTTCAAGGAAGGATAGGGAAGGAACACTTAACAAACAGTGGCAAAATCATTAGCAAGAATGATGATGTCAGGCCCATGTCCCGAAATTGGGAAACATGAAATAATTTTTGTGAAAATTATAAAGTTACAGCCCTGAACGTTTCAAACCACCATTTCTTCCTTCCATCATCCTACTGAGTGTGTCCTTGGATCCACCAAATTCACCATTGATTTGTGTCTGGCATCATTAACACTGAGATTTAAAAGCACAGATGTCAGTTTGTTGTTACTGGCAGAAGGGCCAAACAAAGAATGATGGTAGGGGCGCCAATTTTGGTGTCTTCCTGGATACTGCACATGCGCAGTTCACAAACGTATGGAGGACCACATAGGACATAATTTTTTCGGTTTTGCATGCAAATTTGGGGGATTGGGGGGGGGGGGGGGGCAAAATTTGTGTTTGGCCCTGGATATTTTTGAGTTAGTACCAGCTAATTCTGGGCCATTGGTTGTTGTATAAAAATATAAGAAAGTGTCTAAATTCAAAGGCAAATGACCAGATCTTCTTTAATAGTTTAAGTCCAGTTTAATACAGGCTACAGAAACTGCAGTGAACATGATTCCATGTGACTATTTGTTACAAAATTTATTTGCAGTTGCTCAGATGACTTAAGTTTGCTTGAGTTTTAGAGTTCTTTATTTATTTTGAATGTAAAATTTCTTAGTCTTTGTATATTTCTTCCCTTCCAAAAGAAATTCCCAATTGGGGCCTCCATGATGCAAATTTTCAAATTGGCATGGGCCCCGGACCCATTGTCAGAGGTAAGAAGAATCTCTACATTCTGGTACATATTAATTAAACATGTCAACTCCAGTATTTTCTGTAAATAAATTCATTCATTCATTTGAGATTGGTGACTGATGAGAAAGATATCTTCTAAAATAAAAAGCACGGCAAAGTTAATGTATTACAAAAATAACTTTTTCTGGTCAAATTTTGGAAGTGGTGGTGATGGCAAGATCATGGGATTTCTGATATTTAATAAATCGATCAAGTACATTCCAATGAAGGGAGTTCAAGAGACATACACTGTAAGCTATGCTGAGATTAATAAATGGGTCAAGATTTGATGCTTCTTTCATCTAAATCATGAAGTCCCTTTTGTATTTCACGAGGAGATGTTAACCTTTTACCAACAGCATAGGATAAGAAAATTTGTTATTTTAATTATTATTTTTTTTAAATTTTAACCCTTTGAACCCAAAATAAAACATTCACTTAGCAGCCATCCTACTTAATGGAAGTATCCTGCATCATGTTCCTGGGCCGTTTTCCAGCCCAGGAACATGATGCAGGATACTTCCATTAAGTAGGATGGCTGCTAAGTGAATGTGTAAGGTAGACCAATCAATATTTTCAGCATGCAACCCTAAGGCTGCACACTGAAAATATAAATTAGTCTATCCCAAATAATGAATATGGGCTCTACCAGTTCGTCATTGAACTGATATGGAAGATCCCACCAGGGTTAAAAAAATATTCTACAAAACCAGTGTTCACACTGACCCCAAACTGTGTGATGCCAATTTCTTTGCGATTTTGAATATGTTAGTGCCAAACAAAGTGTTTTGCTGCCTAAATGCAAATGGAAGGGGAGGTGTGTTTTATCTGATACAAATAAATTGATTTGAGTTTTGAAAAATGAACTGGCAATTATTTCAAGAGTGAATGGACAACTGATCACAGAAAAAATCTGACAGAAGTCGAATGTTAATGGTCGGGCTGAATGATGTTGGTACCAAGGCTCGATTTAACTGGATTCGCATAGCAGTTTTCGAATTAATTTTCAACTATAGCTAATCAACTTCAAATAAAAAATAGGAAATGCTAATCCAAATTAGAAAACTGCTATTCAATTTTTAAAAATTAAATCGACCCCTGGTTGGTATGTACACCTATTGCTACACTTCAAAAGAAGAGCTTAATCCCCTAACTACTGTTAATCCACTGGGTTTAGTGGAGTGCAAGTCTTTACAAAAGGCAGCATTTAATAAGATTAATACTTCATACTGCCTTGAGTGATTTGCGACAGGATGTGTTTATCTGCTGTTTGTAAAGATGATAACTTTTAACATTTTTTTGAAGAGAAAAACAATGCAATACCACTCACTGACAACTGACATTGAAAGTTTGTCCAAACACTATTTCTAACACCGTACTGAAAAAATCACCAGTTTTAAGTGTATTTCATGACAATTGATTATTGCTTCTGCCTTCATTGCCATCTGACAATTTCCTTGCACTAGAATAAAATTTGTTTTTGCTTTTTTTCGTTATCAATCACACTCTTCACTGCTGAAATAGCTTGCCTTCACAAATGAAAGGAACTGTTTTGGTTCCAAAATTTTAGCCAACAAAGATTTTTTTGGTTCCAGTGCAACTGGCTAAGCTGGCACCCGACACCATGAACACTGTACAAAACCCTATCATGTGAGTTCTCCCTGGAATGAGCTCATTGAGCTCATTCCAGTTAGGGATCACATGATCTAGTTTCATTGAAATTTTTTAAAAATAAGTTTTTTTTTAACAGCTCAATTTCTAAATTGTGTGAATGGATGCAGCAAATTCATTACGTAAATTGTTAAAATGAGGTACAAGTAATATTGCCCTTCTGAATATTACATGTACATTCACTTGCCCAGCAATTTTATGTAAATGTGATTTTTACACGAAGAAAAGGGAAAATTAATGAAGAATCTACAAGGTCAAAAGTCATAACTACTAAAAATAAATGAGCTCGTCCCAGTTAGGGATCACATGATCTGGTTTCATTGAAATTTTTTAAAAATAAGTTTGCTTGAGTTTTAGAGTTCTTGATTTATTTTGAATGTAAAATTTCTTAGTCATTGTATATTTCTTCCCTTCCAAAAGAAATTCCGAATTGGGGCCTCCATGATGCAAATTTTCCAAATGGCATGGGCCCCGGACCCATTGTCAAAGAGGTAAGATGAATCTCTACATTCTGGTACATATTAATTAAACATTGCAACTCCAGTATTTTCTGTAAATAAATTCATTCATTCATTTGAGATTGGTGATTGATGAGAAAGATATCTTCTAAAATAAAAAGCACGGCAGAGTCAATGTATGACAAAAATAACTTTTTCTGGTCAAATTTTGGAAGTGGTGGTGATGGCAAGATCATGGGATTTCTGATATTTAATAAATTGATCGAGTACATTCCAATGAAGGGAGTTCAAGAGACATACACTGTAAGCTATGCTGAGATTAATAAATGGGTCAAGATTTGATGCTTCTTTCATCTAAATCAAGAAGTCCCTTTTGTATTTCGCGAGGAGATGTTAACCCTTTACCAACAGCATAGGATAAGAAAATTTGTTATTTTAATTATTATTTTTTAAAAATTTTAACCCTTTGAACCCGAGGGGCCGTTTTCCGGCCCAGGAACATGATGCAGGATACTTCCATTAAGTAGGATGGCTGCTAAGTGAATGTGTAAGGTAGACCAATCAATATTTTCAGCATGCAACCCTAAGGCTGCACACTGAAAATACAAATTAGTCTATCCCCAAATAATGAATAAGGGCTCTACCAGTTCGTCATTGAACTGATATGGAAGATCCCACCAGGGTTAAAAAAATATTCTACAAAACCAGTGTTCACACTGACCCCAAACTGTGTGATGCCAATTTCTTTGCGATTTTGAATATGTTAGTGCCAAACAAAGTGTTTTGCTGCCTAAATGCAAATGGAAGGGGAGGTGTGTTTTATCTGATACAAAGAAATTGATTTGAGTTTTGAAAAATGAAGTGGCAATTATTTCAAGAGTGAATGGACAACTGATCACAGAAAAAATCTGACAGAAGTCGAATGTTAATGGTCGGGTTGAATGATGTTGGTACCAAGGCTCGATTTAACTGGATTCGCATAGCAGTTTTCAAATTAATTTTCAACTATAGCTAATCAACTTCAAATAAAAAATAGGAAATGCTAATCCAAATTAGAAAACTGCTATTCAATTTTTAAAAATTAAATCGACCCCTGGTTGGTATGTACACCTATTGTTACACTTCAAAAGAAGAGCTTAATCCCCTAACTGCTGTTAATCCACTGGGTTTAGTGGAGTGCGAGTCTTTACAAAAGTCAGCATTTAATTAGATTAATACTTCATACTGCCTTGAGTGATTTGCCACAGGATGTATTTATCTGCTGTTTGTAAAGTTGATAACTTTTAACATTTTGTTGAAGAGAAAAACAATGCCTCATTACCACTCACTGACAACTGACATTGAAAGTTTGTCCAAACACTATTTCTAACACCGTACTGACAAAATCACCAGGTTTAAGTGTATTTCATGACAACTGATTATTGCTTCTGCCTTTATTGCCATCTGACAATTTCCTTGCACTAGAATAAAATATTTTTTTGCTTTTTTTCGTTATCAATCACACTCATCACTGCTGAAATAGCTTGCCTTCACAAATGAAAGGAACTGTTTTGGTTCCAAAATTTTAGCCAACAAAGATTTTTTTGGTTCCAGTGCAACTGGCTAAGCTGGCACACGACACCATGAACACTGTACAAAACCCTATCATGTGAGTTCTCCCTGGAACGAGCTCATTGAGCTCGTTCCAGTTAGGGATCACATGATCTGGTTTCATTGGAATTTTTTAAAAATAAGTTTTTTTTTAACAGCTCAATTTCTAAATTGTGTGAATGGATGCAGCAAATTCATTACGTAAATTGTTAAAATGAGGTACAAGTAATATTGCCCTTCTGAATATTACATGTACATTCACTTGCCCAGCAATTTTATGTAAATGTGATTTTTACACGAAGAAAATGGAAAATTAATGAAGAATCTACAAGGTCAAAAGTCATAACTACTAAAAATAAATGCATCACTCTACATTTATTTCTGGGTCCATATTTTGTAAATTATGAGCTTTCATGTGTTTATTAAGACTGCACTTGAATGTGAAATTTTTGTAACATATTTGACATTCATATGGTTTCTCTCCTGTATGTGTTCGTAAATGGTGTGCGAGATACCACTTCCTGGTGAAAGATTTAAGACAAACACTACAACTAAAAGGCTTTTCTCCCATATGTGTTTTTATGTGATATTTAAGATCGTTTTTCTGACCAAAACTTTTATCACAAATAGAACATTGGAAGGGTTTCTCTCCTGTGTGAGTCCTGAGGTGCCGTTTGAGATTTCCTTTTTGAGTAAAATTCTTGTCACAAATATAACAGCAAAATATGGCTTCACCAGTACATTCATCTTGGAAGCTCTCTAACAAGTCCTCTTCCTGTTCAATAGATTTATCTTCCATGTCAGATGACAAGGTTTCCTCCTCAGAATTAGACATGGCTTCTTCCATGTGGGTTGTCAAATGTGTCTTGAGATTTCCTTTCTGACTGAATGTCTTGTAGCAGACATTACAGCTGAACCTATTTTCTTCAGGACATTTTTTGATTTCCTTATCAATGCTGGAAAAAATGGGCCCATCTTCAATGAAAGAGGTCTGCCCTTCTGCATGAGTTTTTAAATGTGTTTTGAGATTTCCCTTTTGACTAAATGTCTTGTAACAAACATTACAACAAAACATATGCTCTCCTGAATTTTTTTTTTTGTTGGGTTGATTTTCATTTCCTTTTGTAGATATTTTACTAATGCTATTAAAAACTGGTCCCTCATCAAGGTAGTATGGTTGCCCTTCTGCGTGGGTTTTTAGATGTGTTTTGAGATTTCCTTTCTGACTAAATGTTTTATAACAAACATTACAACAAAACATATGTTCTCCAGTACCTTCTTTTTTGACTTGTGCAGTGGGACGTATGTCATGACTGACTGGTTTTTCACCTACTTTATGAAAAATTGGTCCATCTTGAGAATAAGATCGTTCATCTCCAGCATGCTTTCTCATATGTCTTTTGAGATTCCCTTTCTGGGCAAAAGTCTTGTAACAAACATTACAACAGAACATGTGTTCTCCAGCAAATGTTGCTGGATTGTGTTGATTGGAAATTTCATCCTGGCTGACAGACCTCTCATCAATGTTAGATAACATGGGACTATCTTCTTCACAGTTCTTTTCAGTTTTAAATGGAGTTACTTCCATATTTTCATTTATTTCAGATGGTGCAAAACTATCAGAATCAATTTCCTTCTTAATTTCATATACCTTGGCATTTTCATTCACTTCAGACTGTGCAAAGCTGTCAAAATTAGTTTCCTTCTTACACTGAAATACCTCAGTATTTCTATTCACTTCTGACTTGCCAAAACTTTCAGAATCAATTTCCTTCTTAAATTGAAATTGCTCAGCATTTCTATTCACTTCTGATTGTGCAAAACTTTCAGAATCAATTTCCTTCTTACACTGAAATACCTCGGCATTTCTATTCACTTCTGACTGTGCAAAACATTCAGAATCAGTTTCCTTCTTGCACTTGAGTTGTTCAGTATTTTCAAACAGATCAGATTGTGCAAAGCTGTCATGATCAAGTTCCTTCTTACATTGAAATACATCTGGGTGTTTCTTTACTTCAGTCTGGTTAAGGTTTTCCCAGTCATTCTCTTTCTGACATTTAAATATTTCAGTATTTTCATTTACTTCAGACTGTTCAAAGCCCTCATAATCAATATCCTCCCTGCATTTAAATACTTCAATATTTTCATTTTCTTGAGACTGTGCAAAGCTTTCATTAGATTCATCAGTAACAATACTATTCATCATTCGTTCACATATTTTACCTTCGATGACATTCATTATTATTTCAAATATTCTACCTGACAAGAATGATTTCATTCACTTTATCAGCATTCCATTGAGAAAGCAGAATATCAATTCATTTGCACAATCCCTACACAGTAATCAATTCATAAAAACATGAACAAAAGTTGACCATTTCTTGACTGTCAATGACAAATATTACTCTTTAATATCAACCAATTCTTCTGGACATGCCTTCATTAGGAAGTAAAAATTGGCATTAGGACATTTCACACAGCATGAATAATAGCAGTCTGTCAATCTGTGAATGTCTGAAATATAAGAAACAGTATTGATTACTAGTGATTAACTGATAAGGATTTGCGACCGTCATCTACTTACCGATTAGTTGAGCACACAATCTGCCGATTGTTAGTGACGATGTCAGATTTTAACAACTAAAAGGAGTAGTATGTTTAAGAATGCATAGAACAGGGTTAATTTTATAGTAGTCAGGTTGATTTGTTTGATGACCTCAATAGTATGTCAGTGTGTGTATTAAAATAAAAATATGACATCAGTGCAAACAAGTTAACAGCACAGCATCTTTGATCAACGATCAAAGATGCTGTGCTGTTAACTTGTTTACACTGATGTTGCATTTCACTGAGTTATCACACAACACACATGGTATGTGTGTCATGAGCAGCAATCAATGGGAAGATCAGACCAATCAATGAGATTAGGCCAATCTTGATTCCTGCCAATTATTTTGTCAACTTATTAAGTTTGTTACTGCTTGTATGAGATTGTTAATCAAACATAAATACAAACAATTTTGATCCAGTGGTGTTCCATGTAACCATGTTCACACATTTCTGGCTTAAAATGGGTCAATGTCAGATGCGATGGCCAAACATAGGTTAATCACTACTGATTACACATATATCTAGGCATTTAGATTCATCTAATTTGGGCGAATATGCAGGGCTTATCTTTCATTTAAATTTGGGAGAATTCCTTTGGATTCTTACAAAAATGGTTGCGAGAATCCATACCTGCTATAATGAGTGCCCCAGGATCCCATTAAACCACCCTGGTTGAACCTCTGTTGTATACACGTGTTAGCCCATTATCCGAAACAGCTTTTTAATTTTTAAAATATAAACTGTATTTGATAATTTTTTAAATAATAAACAATATTTATCAATAAAACCTGACAAATATGGATGCCATTGGAACCGGCATTGTTTTTAGATGCTGATTTTATTTTTAGTTACTATGAAAATTAATCACAATAACAATTAACCCTAGCAATAATACTCTTTTCAGATGGAAATTACTTTGTAAATTCTACGTGAATTTACCTAATTTCAAGGTAGGTGGGAATTTAAAAATTACAGGGCAACACAATGTCGCTTTTTAGTGATGTCAGAGCGAAGTTATGCAATCCAAGGCGACTTTTTCGCCCCAGTCGCCTGGTCGGCTGGTCTCTGTGTGAATGGATTCTCAGCGAAATATAAGCCCTGATAAGGATCCTACGTATTGAAACCTGGTGGTAGAGGAAAGCACCAGTATTTTCCTCTGTTCTTGGCATGTTTTCATATACTCATCAAGTATTCAAACATACTTGTACCTGTTAGTTTACAGCCTCTTGTTAAGGAGGTCTTCACCATTTTTATTTGTTTTCCTCCTTGAGCTAAATGTTTTCTTGACAAAGCTTCTTATTTTTCCCATGTCAAACCAATATCCTATTTAAATACACGCATGACTAGAAGGAAATGCCACAAACATGAATATATTAGTCTATTAGATCACAAGCATTAAGCACATGCAAATACAGCAAACTTTTGGAAAAAGTTTCAAATGTCACATAATTTGCAGACATTTACATGCATAAAAGCTCTTGTGTATTTCAGACTACTTCATTCTTCTTCTGCAGTATGGAGTGCATTAACTAACAAGCTTTTTCTGCACTGATTGTGACATGACTTCCAGTTTCAACTGTAGGTGAGTCTTGGCTGCATTTATACATGTAGGCAGCCAAGACTTGCAGAGAATGAACTACCAAAGACTTTGAATATAACTTGCAAGCTTACACAAAGACCACAAAGACCACAAAGACTGCATGCTTTATTGCAGAAAAAAGTGATTAACCCTTAAGAGACGATTTTTATAAATATTTTGCTACACTCTGACAGTCTACATGTACATCCTGTGGCTTTGCAGTTGGTTTGGGAAAGTCTTAGCTGCCTATAATTACTTTGTTTATACTCAAGAGAGCTCTTTTTTTACCCTTTACCTAATTTAATCCTTAAGGGCCTAGAGATTTTTATAAATATTTCACTACACACTCTTGACTGTCTATATTCTGTGGCTTTGTAGTTGTTTTATGCTATATATAGGTAGCCAAGACTTGCCAAAAAACAACTGCCCCAAAATTTAGAATTTAACTTGTTAGTTAACCCTGAGACAGCATGTTGGGGCACCTGTTCTGTTGCAATAAAAGTGATCAAAGTTGGAATTAGGCCCTTACAGGTTAAAGACAGAATAAGGCCTTCAAGGGGTAAACAACAAGCGATAATTTGCATGCAAGGAAGAATAAAACTGAAATTGCACACTTCAGAATTATTATCCTGAAATTCTTTTTTATTATACGCTAAACGATAGATTATCAAAGAAATTGCAGAAAGATAGAAATCATATCCCGTTCTCATCTAAACATGACGTTCTCATCTAAACATGGCCTCAAACCTGCATATGAAATGACGATTGGATAAGAACTAAGGGGTGTAGCCTGTGCTAATGGAAAGTGTGAACAGACTTCCGCATGCGTGATGGCAAGTTAAGCTAATAATAAAAATAATAATAATAAAGAATTAGACAAACACAATTCTGCGCATTCCTTGGCTTTTACTTCTACAATACTTACAAAAAAAGCTGAAAATGATAAATTTAAAGTAATTTGTATATTTTTAATACTTACCAATGGCCCGGACTGGTGCATCCTCAATATTATCAAGGGCCAAACACAAATTTTGAACCCCCCAATCACCAAAATTTGCACACAAAGCCAAAATTTAAAAGTCCTATCTGGCCCTCCATACTTTTAGTACTTGCGCATGTCCAGTACCCAGGAAGAGACTGGAATTGGCGCCAAGCATCATTCTTCTTGGTTGTGCCTACTAACATTACAACTCAGCGGGGAGGTATGAGTGCCCACTCATGGAAGGGTCATCCCTGCCTGGGCCATTGGTAAGTATTAAAAATATACAAATAACTTTAAATTTATCATATTTTTATACTAAAACCAATGGCCCAGACTTGGCTGAATCGTAAAAAAGGCAGGAGGGCCTAGGACTTAAAGGAATAGCAGACTAAAATTCAACTCCTTAGCCTGCATTAGAATTTCCAAGTTGAAAAGGAGATTACAATTTTTAGGAATTACATGTATGTCTCTCTATACAACAACAGAGAAGGACATACCACCGAAATAAGGAGCAATATCCAAGTAATTCCTCATTACTTGGCATTAATGATTATGCTAATTGGGTGTAACAAGCCTATTTTAAGGCTACGACGGAATAAGACACTTAAAACTAGGAAAAATGTTCCGAGAGTGGGAAACTAATGCCCACAAACACACGCCGTATTTTATGTAACAAGCTGTACATAAGATCAGAATATTCTAGAGACAATAACAGCTTCACGCATAGTTACACACTTATTATAAGGCCAGAAGAGGTAAAGAGAAATGACACGCTCCCCCCCCCCCCCCCCCCACACTCTTTTTTGAAGGAATTAACTTTCAAAACAAAGAGGGAAGCAGCCTGGAATCAGTGAAAAAAAGCAGTATGAAATAATATAGAGACACCTAAAAGCCTCCCGGTTATTAAATATTATTTATTTATCGGTGCTTAATACCCACATCAGCCACTAAGGCTATATAGTGGCAGTCCCAGATATTAAAATCGCAAGCTTCTAAATGTATGCCACATCCGGAATATGTAGACAGATCGACAACCGGTGATATTAATAGGATTCCCCTTGTGTACCGCTTCCAGTTGAAGACTGGATTCAGGAAATAGAACAGGATATGAATAAAAACCCACCAGAGACCGTCCCCAAATAACTCATTCTTCCTTAGGTCTGTTAACTCCAATGACTGTTCAGAGAAAAAATGCCACTCCGAATAATGAGGCCAAAAATAGAGAACGTATGCACAGGCAGTCTGTATGGAAACCGCTCTAACAGTACATAAGGCTACTATGGCGTCAACAATAGCACTAAATGCCTCAGACGTCAAGGAATACAACACAGAGAAGGAAAAGACGTGCTTATTCCTTCTAAAGGCTCTATTCCAAACAAGACAGCTGTCTCAGCTATCGATCCTCCATTCGGAAAGAATAGATCATTGCCTTTCTTATACTATTGCTAGGCCAAGGGAGGTGTCATTAAGCAGACCAAAGGCCTTCCACACCTGAGCAGAAAGATCCGGGAAGGAAAGATCTTCGTCTTTCCTTCGCCTGGTACCTTAAGCTGTTTTGTTTTTTTTGCCTTGCAAACGCAGACTTTTGTTCAGATGGAACAAGATTCCAAAGAACTTATGAATAAAATTCATAGTCTTAATGTGCCATTCCGTGAGGGATGGAGAATCAACCTTCATAGCCCTCTTACCATCTGAATGTTCCATCTGAAAAATAATGGTCAACATCATCCGAATGTATGGGTGACTGGACCAACCCAGCAACGTCTGACAGCTCACTACTGGAGACTGTTGACAGCTGAACCTGTGACTACTGGGATGCTGCGATATGCTGCACAATCTGCGGCAGCAGGTCTGTGAACAAGGCTTGCAGAGCAGCGGTTATCCGCTTCTTCGCCATATGCTGCTCATGGGACGGAGAACTGACCCCAAATCTTTCGACTCATGTCCTGTATAAAAAGGCCTTGTACCACGAGCTGCAGGTTAATCCGACTTCGGTGGTGAGGACTTGGAACCTCTCCATGGAACATCATGAACATGCGAAGTCGGACAGCTAGTCTGCAGTCTAACATGCTTCATTCATGAAGCAGAGGAAGAAGCCATAGTTGCAACCGGACCCGGCTGCAGTGTGGAAGGAGCACCCCAGACCGCAAGCGCGAACGGATGTCCCAACTCTCTAAAGTTTCTCAAAGCGGAAACAGTCGACCCCGACTACTGACGGAACAGAGAGGGTTCTCCAGCTCACGGTCTGACTCCAGACCTCACCGCTAAGTGTTCCGTTTAGAAACTTGTAGGCTTCTACCACTTAGCGTGCTTTTCCATGGAAGAAGAGGAAGCCGTAATAACAACAGCCGACCCCAGCTGAAGTGTGGAAGAAGCATCCCGATTCGTACATTTTGGACGGGTGCTCCGACTCATTGAAGTTTCTTACGACAGAAAACAGTCGGCCCCGACTGCTAATGGGACGGAGAATGCTCTCCAACTCGCGACCTGACCCCAGATCTCGCCGAGTATCCCACTGAGAAACTTGTATGCTAATCCCCTTTGTATGCGCTTTCATGTAAGAAGAAGCCATAACTGCAGCCTGCAGTGTGGAAGGAAGATCCCAACGCGTGTTCTGACTCATTCAAGTTGTCTCGCAACAGACACAGTCGACCCCGACTGCTAGCAGGATGGAGAGGGTTCTCCCACTCACGATCTGACCCCAGATCTCACCGAGCGTCCCCTAGAGAAACTTTCAGACTTCTCCTTTTGCCATCGTCGCTGAGTCAGCTTTATCTTATGAGGTGCTCGCTCTACCCACGTTATACTACTCGACCCGCAACGGACCTACCCGGCATCCTGACTCCCATGTAGGGTTGACTGCTTCACCGGTCGAGCTAGCTGCATGCAGAGGAATAAGCGAACCATCACCATGTTCTTGTTCCTCTGAAAAAGAGACTGAAAGACTAGTATTAGCTTGCGGTGAAACCTCCTCAATCGGAACTTCACCGCCCACCACACAGGTCGACACCCGTTTTCAACGTTCGCATCCCATAGTACAAGTATTGAAGGAAAGCTGTATGACGGAGGGCCACCACGGATGCCGACATTATGTACACCATACACGGTATGGGTACATATAGAAATGGATTGGAGGAGTGCCTAATTTGATGGATAAAGGGTTAATATCTCTGGAGCAAATTATCAGATTTACATAAAAAACTATACAGTACAGCACATCAGTAACCTGAATATATATATATAAAGTAACATGACAATCGGATTGATATTTTTTGATTTATCTCATGCCAAAGGGATTGGAGGAATTTTCAATTTGAAGGATAAAGGGGGGTTAATATCTCCAGATCAAATTATCAGATTTACACCAAAAACGTTACACCTCAGCACATCAGTAACCTGAACACAATTATAAAGTAACTTGACAATCCAAGCAATATGTTTCAAGTTATCAAATGCCAAAGGGATTGGAGGAATTTTCAATTTGAAGGATAAAGGGTTAATATCTCAGGATCAAAATAAGATTTACACCAAAAACTATACAACTCGGCACATCAGTAACCTGAACACAAATATAAAGTAACTAGACAATCCAAGCAATATTTTTCAAGTTATCGAATGCCAAAGGGATTGGAGGAATTTTCAATTTGAAGGATAAAGGGTTAATATCTCAGGATCAAATTATCTGATTTACACCAAAAACTATACAGCTCGGCACATCAGTAACCTGAACACAAATATAAAGTAACTTGACAATCCAAACAATATTTTTCAAGTTATGGAATGCCAAAGGGATTGGAGGAATTTTCAATTTGAAGGATAAAGGGTTAATATCTCAGGATTAAATTATCAGATTTACACCAAAAACTATACAGCTCAGCACACTAGTAACCTGAACACAAATATAAAGTAACTTGACAATCCAAACAATATTTTTCAAGTTATCGAATGCCAAAGGGATTGGAGGAATTTTCAATTTGAAGGATAAAGGGTTAATATCTCAGGATCAAATTATCTGATTTACACCAAAAACTATACAGCTCGGCACATCAGTAACCTGAACACAAATATAAAGTAACTTGACAATCCAAACAATATATTTCAAGTTATGGAATGCCAAAGGGATTGGAGGAATTTTCAATTTGAAGGATAAAGGGTTAATATCTCAGGATTAAATTATCAGATTTACACCAAAAACTATACAGCTAGGCACACTAGTAACCTGAACACAAATATAAAGTAACTTGACAATCCAAGCAATATTTTTCAAGTTATCGAATGCCAAAGGGATTGGAGAAATTTTCAACTTGAAGGATAAAGGGTTAATATCTCAGGATCAAAATAACAGATTTACATCAAAAACTATACAGCTTGGCAAATCAGTAACCTGAACACAAATATAAAGTAACTTGACAATCCAAGCAATATTTTTCAAGTTATCGAATGCCAAAGAAATGGATACGGACGCTGGACAGACGGTCAGACGGATGGACGGATGGACAGATGGAGAGACAAAGGATGGATGAACGACGGATGATCACCCCGGATGCCGGCATTATGTGTACCATACATAGTATGGGTACACATAAAAATGAGAATTTATTCCACAGATGTCAGTTCAAATGTTTACTGACTTGGGCCAAACAAAAGAATGATGCTTGGCGCTAGTTCCGGTCTCTTCCTGGGTACTGCGCATGCACAAGCACTAAAAGTATGAAGGGCCAAATAGGACTTTTAAATTTTGGTTTTGTATGCAAATTTGGGGGATTGGGAGGTTCAAAATTTGTGTTTGGCCCTTGATAATATTGAGGATGCACCAGCTAAATCTGGGCCATTGATTTTAGAATAAAAATATCAAACTTGGTCTTCCTTTTTTAATGACAAGTGGAACTGATATTTCAGAGATCATTATGCCCCAAAAAGTATTGTTTGAAAACCTAAAATAACCAAGATGTTTTGAGCAAACAAAGGCTGTAACTACCATTAAATTACTAGTAAGAAAAAGCTGAAAATTGAACAGGTCTTTCCTTTTGTTATCAAAAGGAAACTTCGAAATTTCAAATCATTATATCCAAGAAGAATAAAATTTACAATGTGAAAACCCCAAAATAACCAATGAAGATTTTCAACATTAATTTATTTTTATAATTTTTATAACAGTCCATTTCAATTTGTTACAAAAACTTCTTAAAAAAGAACTACAAAGTAATTACAAAAATCCATTCTTCTCCATTTCTGAATTTTGTGGTTGGTTATTCACTGACTTGAGAAAACCTGAAACCTGTTATGATAGACTACCTGTCTTGAGAGACCACTTTTGTGTAGCCCAAAGGGCGGTCTCTCAAGACAGTTTCTACTGTAACAGCATTGTGTGTGCACAACATCAAGAGTAATCCTTGAATTTATAAATGTAAACTGTAAGACTGGCTAAAGGAAGAATGTTGATACACAAATGTAGTAAGTTCAGAGGTTATTTTAAATGGCAACTTTTTTCACAGGAATGAATGCTAATCAATAGCTCTTATCTAAAGGTCTTGCCTAATGAGCACACCAAGTTAAAAAAAAATCCTGATAAATGTGGTCTGTAGGCCATGTCAAAGAGGAATGTTGATGCACAAATGCAATACATTCAAAGACTGTTGCTAACAGCAACAGTTTTTAATGGAAATGAAAAGAAAATCGATAGCTCCTATCTTTATCATCCTGCATAAGCATACAAAGTTTCAAAACAACCTGATAATGAATGCACCCTCTGAGGCATGCCAAAGGAAGATGTTAATGCACAAATGCACTAAGTTTGAATGTCATTGCTTGTGGCAATGTTTTTTCTCTCTTTTTTATGGAAATTCATAAATATACCCTGCAGAGAGTGCAAAAGGGATAAGTTGCTACACAAATGCAGTAAGTTCAAAGGCTGGTGAAAACGACAATAATTTTTTAAAGGAAATGAAAATAAATGCGACCTGTGAGGTGTGCCAAAGGAAATTGTACGTATGCCGACGGACGAGAAGTGATGGCAATAGCTCAGCTTGACTTTGTCAAGTTGAGCTAATAAATGTGCCCTGTAGGGTGAGCCAAAGGGAAATATTGAGATCTGACTAAACTAAGTTCTAAAAACGTTGGCAGTGGCAACATTTTTCGACGGAAATTGAAGAAAATCAATAGCTCCCATCTAGAGGTCTCCCCAAACAAGCATACCATGTTTCAAAGCAATCCGATCATAAATGTGCCCTGTAGGGTGTGCCAAAGGGAAATATTGAGGTCCGACTAAACTAAGTTCTAAGAACGTTGGCCGTGGCAACATTTTTTAACGGAAATGGAAGAAAATCGAAAGGTCCCATCTAGAGGTCACCCCAAACAAGCATGCCAGGTTTCAAAGCAATCTGATCATAAATGTGCCCTGTAGGATGTGCCAAAGGGAAATATTGAGGTCTTCTGACTAAACTAAGTTCTGAGAACGTTGGCCGCGGCAACATTTTTTGACGGAAATGGAAAAAAATCGATAGCTCCCATCTAGAGGTCACCCCAAACAAACATACCAGGTTTCAAAGCAATCCAATTATAAATGTGCCCTGTAGGGTGTGCCAAAGGGAAATATTGTGGTCTGATGAAATTAAGTTCTAAGAACGTTGGCCGCGGCAACATTTTTTGACAGAAATGGAAAAAAATCAAGAAGCTCCCATCTAGAGGTCACCCCAAACAAACATACCAGGTTTCAAAGCAATCCGATCATAAATGTGCCCTGTAGGGTGTGCCAAAGGGAAGTATTGAGGTCTTCTGACTAAACTAAATTCTAAGAACGTTGGCTGCGGCAACATTTTTTGACGGAAATGGAAAAAATCGATAGCTCCCATCTAGAGGTCACCCCAAAGAAGCATACCAGGTTTCAAAGCAATCCAATCATAAATGTGCCCTGTAGGGTGTGCCAAAGGGAAATATTGTGGTCTGACTAAACAAAGTTCTAAGAACGTTGGCCGTGGCAACATTTTTTGACAGAAATGGAAAAATGGAAAAAAATCGATAGCTCCCATCTAGAGGTCACCCTAAACAAGCATACCAGGTTTCAAAGCAATCCAATCATAAATGTGCCCTGTAGGGTGTGTGCCAAAGGGAAAAAACTAAGTTCTTGACTTTGTCAAGTTGAGCTAAAAATAACAGTTTTCACACAAACAAGGGCCATAACTATAGAATTATCATACATTAGAGCTGAAATGGTTAACCGATTAATCGATTAATTTATGATTAACATCTTGATTGATCCAAAAAGTAAATTAAGTAATTGGTTAATTAACCCTTAATTTTGAACTACTGTATTATATGGGTTAACAAAAGAACAAACTTGCTCCAAAACAGGCAAACATTGTCACATTGACCCACATCAATTATATGAGACAGAGTAAAGCATGCAAGTTACTTGCTGACATACTTGTTACTTGCATGATCATCATACTGTATCAGTAGCTGGAAATTGTCATTCTTAACCCTTTACGCATTCTGGTAGCAGATGATAGTTGCAAAATAAATTCATGAATTACTAAAAATTTTCAATATTTGTCTCAAAAACATAGCTTATGACCCCTCATTGGAACAAGCTCAATGAGCTCGTTCCAATGAGGGGTCATAAGCTATGTTTTTGAGACAAAAATTGAAAACAATAAATTTGAATGGAGCTTTTTGTATATAGGCCTAGTCAGTTTTGTTTGTTACGTTGGGTAAAGGGTTCATGCTGTAAATCATCAACAGTATGGCAATTATTCAGATATCTATTTGGTGATTAATTGGTTAACAAAGGTTAATCCACGTGATTAATCGATCAAGAAAACCCCTTAACTGTTTTCAGCTCTATCATATATGTGTATGTGCATTATACATGTAAGTCAGAAGGTTGATCTTGGCCTTCATTACTGTAATAAAACAAGAGGCCCCATGGGGGCCTGAGGTGCTCACCTGATAATAGTTGTTTAAAGAAGGATTTAATTAGCATCTATAGCTAGTTACCACTACAGAGGAATGAAGTTATTTAATTATTTATACTTCTGTTGTCCATGCCGGATGATTTTTTTCTAGTACTGGGATGCTACCACAGAAATAATGCCCCGATGTCCAGTAATGCAAAACTTGAGCAGTCCAAATATCAACCTAGGAACTTAACTTGAACAAACTTGTTCTGAGCCATTCCCTTAAACCCCTAGGATGCTTTATACCAAATATGAATGCATTCTGACTGAGAGGTCTGAAGGAAAAGATTTTTAAAGAAATTTCCTCATATTGCACAAAGGTGAAATTCGGGCTACCAAAGCGGTCCAAAATATTAACCCAGGGGCCCGATTTGAAAAAGTTTGAATCTCACCACCCATACAGATGTTGTATACCAAATATAAAAGCATTCTGACTGGTGGATCTGGAGAAGGTGATTTTTTAAAGAAATTCCCTCATACTGCACCAAGTTAAAACTCAGAGGAAGAAATTTCCTCATATTGCACTAAGTTATTTGGACTACTACAGGGAGACCAAATATTAACATAGGCACCTGATTTAAACAAACTCAAATCCCCCGCCCCCCACCCCCCCCCCCCCCCCCCCCTAGAGAAGTTGTATTCCAAATATGAAAGCATTCTGATTGATGGATCTGAAGAAGAAGATATTTAAAGACATCCTTCATATTGCACTAAGTTAAAATTCGGGCTACCCACAGGGATCCCAAATATTAACTCAGGCACAAACTTGAATCTCAGCCCCCTAGAGATGTGAGATGTTGTATACCAAATATGAAAGCATTCTGACTGGTTGATCTGGAGAAGATTTTTAAAGAAATGCCCTCATATTGCACTAAATTAAAATTCAGGCCACCATAGCGAGCCCAAATATTAACCCAGGGACCCGATTTGAACAAACTTGAATCTAAACCCCCTAAAGATGTTGCATATAAAATATGAAAACATTCTGACTGGTGGATCTGAAGAAGATATTTAAAGATCATTCCCCATATTACCCAAAGTTAATATTTTGGGCTCCTGTATTGAGCCCAAATATGAAGCAAGGGGCTTCATTTCAACACACCTGTATCTTACCCCTCTGTGGATGTTGTGTACTAAATATTAAAAGATTCTGATCAGTGGTTATGGAGAAATGTTTTTTTAAAACATTGGCAAATATACTGACTCATAATTTTTTTGATGCCCCCTCCCCCTAGAACACCAGGACATAACCAACAGCATTTTTTTTACCATTCAAATCTAATGATCCTAAGGATGCTGCATACCAAATAACACTTCTCTGTTCTGTGTGGTTTGGGAAATATGGGCATTTGAAAATATTTCTATTTTTAGCTCCTGAGGTTCCTAAAAGGACACGGGAAACATTTTTTTTGCATGAATCTTGCCCCTCCCATTACAAAGGCAATTATTGATCCACAAACTTTGTTTGAACAAACTTGATTCTACACCTCAAAAGGAAGCACCATAACAAATATCAAGTCGTTATAGACACTGGTTCATGAGAAGATCTTTAAAGAATTTTGGTGGATTTTCCCCACAATCTCCCTATGAGGCTGGGCAAGTTGATATGAAAAAAAAAAAAAGGATTTCAGAACAAGCAATCACCTCAAATATAACTAAAATTGGTTCAGCGGTTTAGGAGGGGAAGGTGCAAAAATACATGTTCATGGACGACGGACAGTGAATGATCGCTAAAAAACCAGAGGCTCAAGTTGCCTGAACAGAACTATAGTGATGCCACCAGGCCTGTCATTTTGAAAATCAGAGGACGAGTTTTTAATGGACTCGTGGGGAAAGGTCCTGGTGGCAGGGGGGGGGGGGGGGGGGGGGGGGCAACTGCACCCATAGAACAACAGTTATTTGGAAACACTCTGTACCATTTCTTGTCTTTAACACCATTCACTCCATGGGAGCAATCAACTGTCAATTGGAATGAGAATGACATACAATATGAAAGTGTCAATGACACTGTCGCTTAACTTGTGTGTTGTGTTTGATGAAAAGAATAATGTTCAATGTTTATGAAAGGATTATGAAATAAGACAGAATTGTGACAATTGGGAATATGTTCATTTCTGTTCCCTGTATGCTATGTTTATGATAAAAATAATATGAGGTGTACACTGTAATAAAGAGCTGAGGGGTGGGTTAATATGACCTCACAGTTAATTGTATGTGGCCCTCACAGTTAACGTATATCAACAAAAGTTACCAAGTTACAGTGAAATTATTCCGAAACGAGTCATCCTATCAAGTTACATTAAAATCCCTTCATAATATGGCCTGTAGACTGTGCTAAAGGTTTTGGGCTTCGGGCCCCTGTAGCCGTCAGTTTCCCAATTGCGTCCAAAGGGGACGTTCTCATCTAGACATTATATGAAGTCAACCTACCAAGTTACAATGAAATCCCTTAATAAATATGACCTGTAGACTGTGCTAAAGGTTTTTGGGCTTTGGCAGCCATCATGGCTGAATGATCGCAACCAAAAGGGGACATTCTCATCTGGGCATCATCTGGAGTGATCCTACAAAGTTACAATGAAATCCCTCATAAATATGACCTGTAGACTGTGCTCAAGGTTTTTGGGCTTCGGGCCCCTGAAGCCGTCACAGTTGACCAATCACGACCAAAAGGGGATTTCATCATCTAGGCATTATATGGAGTCAAACCTTACGGGTTACAATTTACAATGAAGTCCTTCCATAAATATGACCAATAGACTATGCTAAAGGTTTTGGGGTTTTGGGTTCGAGCAGCCATCAAGGCTGAACGATCGCGACCAAAAGGGGACATTCTCATCTAGACATTATTTAGAGTCATCCTACCAAGGTACAATGAAATCCCTTCATAAATATCACCTGTAGACTGTGCTAAAGATTTTCGGGCTTTGGGCCCCTGTAGCCATCACAGTTGACCAACCACGACCAAAGGGAATGTCATCATCTAGGTATTATATGGAGTCAACCTAACAAGTTACAATGAAATCCTTCCATAAATACAACCTACAGACATGCTAAAGATTTTTGGGCTCGGGCAGCCATCAAGGCTCAATGATCGTGACCAAAAGGGGACGTTCTCATCTGGACACTATTTGGAGTCATCCTACCAAGTTACAATGAAATCCCTTCATAAATATTACCTGTAGACTGTGCTAAAGGTTTTCGGGCTTCGGGCACCTTTAGCCGTCAAAGTTGCCCAATCATCTCCATAAGGGGATGTTCACATCTAGACATTATATGAAGTTAACCTACCAAGTTACGATGAAATCCCTTCATAAATATGACCTGTAGACTGTGCTTAAGGTTTTCAGGCTTCGGGCTCGGGCAGCCATCAAGGTTGAATGATCGCAACCAAAGGGGACAATCTCATCTGGGCATCATCTGGAGTGATCCTACGAAGTTACAATGAAATCCCTTCATAAATATGACCTGTAGACTGTGCTCACAGTTTTCGGGCTTCGGGCTCTTGTAGCCATCACAGCTGACCAATGACGACCAAAAGGGGATGTCATCATCTAGGCATTATATGGAGTCAACCTAACAGGTTACAATGAAATCCTTCCATAAATATGACCTTTCACCTATGCTAAAGGTTTTTGGGCTAGGGCACCAATCAAGGCTGAATGATCGCGATCATAAATACAACCTACAGACATGCTAAAGATTTTTGGGCTCGGGCAGCCATCAAGGCTCAATGATCGTGACCAAAAGGGGACGTTCTCATCTAGACATTATTTGGAGTCATCCTACCAAGTTGCAATGAAATCCCCTCATAAATATGACCTGTAGACTGTGCTAAAGGTTTTTGGGCTTCGGACACCTTTAGCCGTCACAGTAGCTCAATCATGTCCAAAAGGGGACGTTCTCATCTAGACATTATATGAAGTTAACCTACCAAGTTACAATGAAATCCCTTCATAAATATGACCTGTAGACTGTGCTAAAGGTTTTTCGGGCTTCGGGCTCGGGCAGCCATCATGGCTGAATGATCGCAACCAAAGGGGACAATATCATCTGGAGTGATCCTAAGAAGTTACAATGAAATCCCTTCATAAATATGACCTGTAGACTGTGTTCAAGGTTTTCGGGCTTCGGGCACTTGTAGCCATCACAACTGACCAATCACGACCAAAAGGGGATGTCATCATCTAGGCATTATATGGAGTCAACCTAACAGGTTACAATGAAATCCTTCCATAAATATGACCTTTTGCCTATGCTAAAGGTTTTGGGGCTCGGGCACCCATCAAGGCTGCATGATCGCGATCAAAATGGGACGTTCTCATCTAGACATTATTTGGAGTCATCCTACCAAGTTACAATGAAATTTCTTCATAAATATGACCTCTAGACTGTGCTAAAGGTTTTCGGGCTTCGGGCCCCTGTAGCCGTCACAGCTGCCCAATCAAGTCCAAAGGGGGACTTTCTCATCTAGACATTGTATGAAGTCAACCCACCAAGTTACAATGAAATTCCTCAATAAATATGACCTGTAGACTGTACTAAAGGTTTTCGGGTTTTGGGCTCGGGCAGTCGTCACGGTTGGCAGATCATGCCCAAATGGGGAATTTCTCATCTAGACATCATAAGGAGTCATCCTACCAAGTTACAATGAAATCCCTCCATACTAAACATGACCTGCAGACTGTGCTAAAAGTTTTTGGGTTTCGGGCTTGGGCAACCATCACGGTCGATAGATCATGCCCAAAAGGGGACGTTCTTATCTAAGCATTATACAGAGGCATCCTAGCAAGTTACAATGAAATCCCTTCATAAATACGACCTGTAGACACTGCTAATGGTTTTCGGGTTTTGGGCTCGGGCAGCCATACCGGTTGCCCAATCGCGACCAAAAGGGGACGTTCTCATTTAGACATGACCCCAAACCTGCATATGAAATTTCGTGACAATCAGACAAGAACTACGGGGTGTAGCCCGTGCTAAAGGAAAATGTGAACAGACGTCACAGACTCACAGACTAACAGACTTCCGCACGCGTGATGACAATAGCTTATCTTGACTATTTCAAATTAAGCTAAAAATTTGCCCAGAATTGCTAAAATTCTCACATTTTTTTTAGGACAAATTTGTGAAATGGGTTTTTACTCACTCAATAAAACAACACAGAGTAAACCTGCTGCTTAACAGATATTTTATTTCTCTACACTGCATGAAAATAGAGTTTTAAAAGAGCAATTTTTTATGCAAATTTATGGAAATAAAATTTCAGCATTTTGGGCATGAATTCGCTGAAATCAGCAAATCAGGTGAAATTTCTCATTCATGTGTCGAAGATCTTTATCCAACTTTGACAATGGTCTCAAAACAGGCACATTAATAATACAACAAAGAAAAGGCACTGTGAACAGTGACAGTGGTTTCTATAGGCAGCCCAGACTTGGCTTAAAATCACTGCTATTCTATGCAGGAGAAAGTCTGTAAGGTCGAACCCCTATGGGTTAAAATTGGCTTGGTCAGTTGGTATTAGTGATTAACTGATGTTTGGCAATCGCATCTGACACTGGCCGATTTTAAGTCATTGTTTGACCATCGGTAGAAGTGTTTGAACATCAATTCGTGCCGATGGTTACATGAAACATCACAGGATCAAAATTGTTCAGATTTACGTTTCATTCACAATCACATACAAGCAGAAACAAGCTAAATAAGTTGCCACAATGATTGGCAGAAATCATGATTGGTCTAATCTCATTGATTGGTCTGATCTTCCTTTGATAGCTGCTCGCGATATGAAATACGACGGTAGCAGAGACAAGTTAACAGTGGGACGTCTGATCATTGATTAAAGATGCCGTGCTGTTAACTTGTTTCCGCTCATGCCGTTTTTTTGGATACACACAGTGACACGCTCTTGAGATCAACAAACCAATCAACCTGACTGTACTATAAAGTTAACCCTATCAGTCCTGGAAATGAGACGGGTGCGAATGCAATCGCTCCCGTCAGCACCCATGTTTTCTATTTTACAGGAGCTAAAAAATGCACTTGCTGAAAAATATTGTGGAGCACTAATATACTGTGAGGGCATTAACCCTTTACCCAACGTAATGACCAAAAATGGCCAGCACTAAACACAACAAGAGGCCCCAAGGGGCCTGAGGGCGCTCACCTGACATGGTAGCCTAAATATCAACCCAGAGAATTGATTTCAACAAGTTGTATCAGCTTCTCCTAGGAAAAGTTTATACCAAATATCCAAAGATTCTGATCAGTGGATCTAAAAAAAAAAGAAGATTTTTAAAGAATATTCCTCAAATTGAACTAAGTTATAATTCGGGCTCCCACAGGGAGCCCATATATGAACCCAGGGACTTGGCTTTAACAAACTTAAATCTCACCCCCCTAAGGATGCTGCACACCAAATATCAAAACATTCCGACTGCTGGATCTCAAGAAGAAGATTTTTAAAGAAAATTCCTCATTTTGAACTAAGTTACAATTCAAGCTCCCACAGTGAATCCAAATATGGACCTAGGGACATGGCTTGAACAAACTTGAATCTCACCCCCCTAAGGATGCTGCATATCAAATATCAAAACATTCCAACTGCTGGATCTGAAGAAGATTTTTAAAGAAAATTCCTCATTTTGAACTAAGTTATAATTCGGGCTTCCACAGTGAGCCCAAATATGAACCCAGGGACTTGGCTTGAACAAACTTGAATCTCACCCCCCTAAGCATGGTGCATACCCAATATCAAAAGAATCTGACTGCTGGATCTTGAGAACAAGATTTTCAAAGAAATTTGCTTGAAATGCACTAAGTTCGAATTCGAGCTTCTATAGTGAGCCCAAATATGAATCTAGGGAGCTGATTTGAACAAACTTGAATCAGATCCACCCCACAATGTTGTATACCAAATATCAAAAGATTCTGCCTGCTGAATCTGGAGAAGAAGATTTTTTAAGAAATTTGCCTGAAATGCACTAAGTTCGAATTCGGGCTTCTACAGTGAGCCCAAATATGAATCCAGAGGGCCGATTTGAACAAACTTGAATCAGATCCACCCCTCCATGTTGCATACCAAATATCAAAAGATTCTGCCTGCTGGATCTGGAGAAGAAGATTTTTGAAGAAATTTGCCTGAAATGCACTAAGTTTGAATTCAAGCTTCTATACTGAGCCCAAATATAAACCCAGGGGGCCGATTTGAACAAACTTGAATCAGATCCACCCCACAATGTTGCATACCAAATATCAAAAGATTCTGCCGGCTAGATCTGGAGAAGAAGATTTTTTAAGAAATTTGCCTGAAATGCACTAAGTTCGAATTCGGGCTTCTATAGTAAGCCCAAATATGAATCCAGGGGGCCGATTTGAACAAACTTGAATCAGATCCACCCCACAATGTTGCATACCAAATATCAAAAGATTCTGCCTACTGGATCTGGAGAAAAAGATTTTTTAAGAAATTTGCCTGAAATGCACTAAGTTCGAATTCGAGCTTCTATACTGAGCCCAAATATAAACCCAGGGGGCCGATTTGAACAAACTTGAATCAGATCCACCCCACAATGTTGCATACCAAATATCAAAAGATTCTGCCTGCTGGATCTGGAGAAAAAGATTTTTTAAGAAATTTGCCTGAAATGCACTAAGTTCGAATTCGGGCTTCTATAGTGAGCCCAAATATGAATTCAGGGAGCCGATTTGAACAAACTTGAATCAGATCCACCCCACAATGTTGCATACCAAATATCAAAAGATCCTGCCTGCTGGATCTGGAGAAGAAGATTTTTGAAGAAATTTGCCTGAAATGCACTAAGTTCGAATTCAAGCTTCTATACTGAGCCCAAATATAAACCCAGGGGGCTGATTTGAACAAACTTGAATCAGATCCACCCCACAATGTTGCATGCCCAATATCAAAAGATTCTGCCTGCTCGATCTGGAGAAGAAGATTTTTTAAGAAATTTGCCTGAAATGCACTAAGTTCGAAATCGGGCTCCAATACTGAGCCCAAATATGAACCCAGGGGGCCGATTTGAACAAACTTGAATCAGATCCACCCTACAATGTTGCATACCAAATATCAAAAGATTCTGCCTGCTGGATCTGGAGAAGAAGATTTTTTTATGTTTTTCACATTGCCTACAGTGTTAAAAAGTGCCGGCTCAGCACTTTTTCAAAGTCCTGAAAAAAGTACCTTGTGATCAAACTGATAGGGATTTTTTTTAACCATTCTATTCTACTGGATAAAAGTAAGCTTTATACAAAATAAGAATTCTCTGTGCCGTGTAGTTTTGGAGATATGGCAGTTATAAGGTTTTTCCTATTTTTAGCTCCCGAGGTTGCCACGGGGCAATGAGAAAATTTTTTTTTGCATTAATCAACTACTTATGACCCATTATCATCTCATATCAAATTTGGTTCAAATCGACCTCACGGTTCTGAAAATAAAAATTTTAGGCGTGGCCAAACTTTTTGCCCCTCCCATAACGAAGGCAAATAATGCCCGACAAAATTATCTTGAACAAACTTGATTCTAAACCTCAAAAGGACTCTGTATACCACATATCAAGTCTCTGCTACTGGTGGTTCATTAGAAGAAGATTTTCAAAAAATTTGGCCATTTTTTGCCCACACCTCTGCTCAATATGAGCCGAAAGCTATTTTGGATAAAAATCAAAATGCCCCTATATAACCACTACTTACATGAAATTTAATTAAAATGTGGCCAGTGGTTTAGGAGAAAGAGGCTCAAACACCACCTTCACGCCGGACGACGGATGACAGATGACGGACGACGGACGAAGAGTGATAAGAAAAGCTCACCCTGACTTTCAGTCACGTGAGCTAACAAACCAAGAATATGAAGTTTTGATGGGAAAGACTTAATTATAAAAATAAAATAACAAGAGGCCCCAGGGGGCCTTAGGCACTCACCGAATGTTCCATACTGTTAAGACACAAATTTTATCAAAAGCTATTCTTAAGGTTCTACAGAGTAAATCTATACTCTCTGTGGAGCTAAAACATCAACAGGACTGAATGGGACAATGCTGCTGATCAAATATCAAAAAATTCTGCATGATGGTTCTGAAGAAGATTTTTAAAGAGTTTTCCTTGAACTGCACAAAATAAACATTCACACCCCCATAGTGAGGCCCAATATTGATCGAGAGACTCAATTTGAACAAACTTGAATCAGAACCTCACTAAGATGCTACATACCAAATATCAATAGATTTTGCCCACTGGTTCGGGAGAAGAAGATTTTTAAAGAATTTTTCCTTAAATTGCACTAAGTGAAAATTCATGGCCCATAGGGAGCCGCAATATTGATCGAGGGACTCGATTTGAACAAATGTGAATCAGACCCATACCAAGATGCTGCATACCAAATATCAAAAGATTCTTCCCGCTGGTTCTGGAAAAGAAGATTTTTCCTTAAATTGCACTAAGGAAAAATTCATGCCCCTATAGGGAGCCCCAATATTGATCGAGGGACTCAATCTGGAGAAGAAAATTTTTAAAGAGTTTTTCTCAAATTGCACTAAGTAAAAATTCACGCACCCATATTGGCTGAAGGACTTGAGTTGAACAAACTTGAATCAGACCCATACCAAGATGCTGTAAACCAAATATCGAAAGATCCTGCCCATTGGTTCTGGAGAAGAAGATTTTTAAATTTTTTTTCTTAAATTGCACCAAGTAAAAATTCAGGTCCCCATAGTGAGCCCCAAAATTTATCAAGGGACTCCATTTGAACAAACTTGAATCAGACACATACCAAGATGCTGTATACCAAATATCAAAAGATTCTGCCCACTGGTTCTGGAAAAGAAGATTTTTCCTCAAATTGCACTAAGGAAAAATTCATGCCCCTATAGGGAGCCCCAATATTGATCAAGGGACTCGATTTGAACGAACTTGAATCAGACCCATACCAAGATGCTGCATACCAAGTATCAAAAGATTCTTACAGAGCCCCCAAGGGACGTGCTCATTTCATTTGAACAAACACGAATTGCCATATAGTAATGAACATCCACATGAAGTTACGTGAAAATTGGACCAGTGGTTTCAGAGAAGTCGTTTGAAAAATGTTCACGACGACGGACGGCAAGTGATAAGTTGAGCTCCCTTCGGTGAGCTAAAAAACCGCCCGCCCACATGCAATTTTACAAAAAATGGCATGAGAAACAGAAGATCTACTTTGTGGGGCCTAACTGATTCTTCATAAATTGGAAGCTCCCAGAAAGTAGTATGATGTTTATAATAATTAAAGGGTACATTCATTTAGATGATTAGCACATATAAGTATTATTGGTGTGTAGCAAATGGAAGATTACTCAGGGATTTCAAGCGCCCAATTCATTATATTACAAAGGTATGTCTGATCAAAGTAGGATACTCTAAAACATTTGGCCTGTGCAAACAGTAAATAACAACAGAAAACCAATGAGCAGGGACAAAAAGAGATACAAGTTCATCAGTGACCTCAGGTTGAATTGTGTACAAACAGCAAGTTTTACTTCGCAGAATATTCTTCATGTTATATGATTGAAAGTATCTTTAAATTGCATTTTCAGCAAATAATATGTGCGAGAATAGGTCATACTGATCCACACATTGCAACATTTAACTCTTTCAACATGAGAGGCGGTTTTCCCAGTCCAGGAACATGATACGTCATACTTTCATTAAATAGGATGGCTACAAGTGAACGTGTGAGGTAGTACAATTAATATTTTCAACGTGCAGCCTGGAGGCTGCACGTTGAAAATATTAATTGTTCTACCCCCAAATAATGGATATGGACTCTTCCAATTTCTGCCATTTAACTGGCATGAAGATGCCACAAGTGTTCAAAGGGTTAATATTTAATCCTTTCAAAAAGATTATTTTTTGGGCTTGCTTGGTTGAGCTGAAGGGTGCTGTTCTCTCAAAAAATAACAAGAGGCCCCAGGGGGCCTGAGGGCGCTCAACTGACATGGTAGCTTAAATATCAACCCAGAGAATTTATTTCCACAAGTTGCATCTGCTCCTCCAAAGAAAAGCTGAAACCAAATATCCAAATATTCTGACCAGTGGATCTAAAAAAAGATTTTTAAAGAATATTCCTCATATTGAACTAAGTCATAATTCGGGCTCCCACAGGGAGCCCATATATGAACCCAGGGACTTGGCTCTAACAAACCTGAATCTCACACCCCTAAGGATTCTGCACACCAAATATCAAAACATTCCGACTGCTGGATCTGAAGAAGATGATTTTTAAAGAAAATTCCTCATTTTGAACTAAGTTACAATTCGAGCTCCCATAATCAGCCCAAATATGGACCTAGGGACATGGCTTGAACAAACTTGAATCTTACCCCCCTAAGGATGCTGCATAAAAAATATCAAAAGCATTCATCTGCTGGATCTGAAGATTTTTAAAGAAAATTCCTCATTTTGAACTAAGTTGTCATTCAGGCTCCCATAGTGAGCCCAAATATGAACCAAGGGACTTGGCTTGAACAAACTTGAATCTCAGCCCCCTAAGGTTGCTCCATGCCAAATATCAAAACATTCCAACTGCTGAATCTGAAGAAGAAGATTTTTTTTAAAGAAAAATTCCTCATATTGACTAAGTTATAATTTGGGCTCCCACAGGGAGCCCAAATATGGACCCATGGACTTGGCTTTAACACACTTGAATCCCCCCCCCCCCCTTCAAGGATGCTACTCACCACATATCAAACCATTCCAACTGCTGGATCTGAAGAAGAAGATTTTTTAAGAAAATTCCTCATTTCGAACAAAGTTACAATTCAAGCTCCCACAGTGAGCCCAAATATGGACCTAGGGACATGGCTTGAACAAACTTGAATCTCACCCCCCTAAGGATGCTGCATACCAAATATCATAAGATTCTGCCTGCTGGGTCTTGAGAAGACGATTTTCAAAGAAATTTGCCTGAAATGCACTAAGTTCAAATTTGGGCTCCTATACTGAGCCCAAATATAAACCCAGGGGGCCGATTTGAACAAACTTGCATCAGATCCACCCCACAATGTTGCATACCAAATATCACAAGATTCTGCCTGCTGGATCTGGAGAAGATTTTTGAAGAAATTTGCTTGAAATGCACTAAGTTCGAATTTGGGCTTCTATAGTGAGCCCAAATATGAATCCAGGTGCCGATTTGAACAAACTGGAATCAGATCCACCCCACAATGTTGCATACCAAATATCAAAAGATTCTGCCTGCAGGGTCTGGAGAAGAAGATTTTTGAAGAAATTTGCCTGAAATGCACTAAGTTCGAATTCGAGCTTCTATAGTGAGCCCAAATATGAATCTAGGGAGCCGATTTGAACAAAATAGAATCAGATCCACCCCACAATGTTGCATACCAAATATCAAAAGATTCTGCCTGCTGGATCTGGAGAAGAAGATTTTTGAAGAAATTTGCCTGAAAAGCACTAAGTTCAAATTTGGGCTCCTATACTGAGCCCAGATATAAACCCAGGGAGCCGATTTGAACAACTTGAATCAGATCCACCCCACAATGTTGCATACCCAATATCAAAAGATTCTGCCTGCTGGATCTTGAGAAGAAGATTTTCAAAGAAATTTGCCTGAAATGCATTACATGTGTAAGTTAAAATTTGGGCTCCTATACTGAGCCCAAATATAAACCCAAGGGGCCGATTTGAACAAACTTGAAGCAGATCTACCCCACAATGTTGCATACCAAATATCAAAAGATTCTGCCTGCTGGATCTGGAGAAGAAGATTTTCAAAGAAATTTGCCTGAAATGCAGTAAGTTCAAATTTGGGATCCTATACTGAGCCCAAATATAAACCCAGGGGGCCGATTTGAACAAACTTGAATCAGATCCACCCCACAATGTTGCATACCAAATATCAAAAGATTCTGCCTGCTGGATCTGGAGAAGAAGATTTTTTAATAAATTTGCCTGAAATGCACTAAGTTCGAAATCGGGCTCCTATACTGAGCCCAAATATGAACCCAGGGGGCCGATTTGAACAAACTTGAATCAGATCCACCCTACAATGTTGCATACCAAATATCAAAAGATTCTGCCTGCTGGATCTGGAGAAGAAGATTTTTTAATGTTTTTCCCATTGCCAACAGTGTTAAAAAGTGCTGACTCAGCACTTTTTCAAAAGTCCCAAAACTGTACCCTATGATAAAACCGATGGCAATTTTTTTTTACCAATTCTTTCTGTTGGTCCTAAGGAAGCTTCACATCAAATAAAAATTCTCGGTGCCGTGCAGTTTTGGAGATATGGGCGTTTTAATTTTTTTCCATTTTTAGCTCCTGCGGTTCCCATGGGGCTACGGGAAAAAAAAAATCAGCATAAATTAGGTACTTATGACCCAATAAGCCCTCACATAAAATTTGGTTCAAATCAGCCTCTTGGTTTGGAAAATATAAATTTTGGGCGGGGCCAAAAATTTTGCCCCTCCCATAACGACGCCAAGTATAGCCCCACAAACTTCTCTTGAACAAATCTGAGTCTACACCTCAAAAGGAAGCTGCACACCAAATATCAAGTCTCTGCTACTGCTGGTTCATGAGAAGAAGATTTTTTAAGATTTCAGCACACTTTTTGGGTGTGGCCCTACCCACGGGCGAGGCAGCTTGATTTGAACAAAATCAAATTGCGATGTCATAACAAACTATTATCTCAAATATCAATTAAATTGGTTCAGCAGTTTGGGAGGAGAAGACGCAAACACCATGTTCACGGACGACGGACGGTGAGTGATCACTATAGCTCTCCTGACTGAAAGTCAGGTGAGCTAAAAATCGTCAATTAATTTTCATTATTTTTTCATTTTTTGTCTCAAAAACAGCTCATTCCAAATAGGGGTCATAACGTATGTTTTTGCGATAAAAAATGAAAAAAAATTAGTTATTGAGGAATATTGTTTGCAAGTGCTGTCTGCTTTTCATGTTAGGTAAAGGGTTAAAGTTTCTGGTGTTTGGTTAAAGTATTCCCTCAAAATTCATATACCAACATTTTACGGATGTAATTAACTCCCATCTCTTTTTTCACGGGAGCTTAAAACAGCGCCTGTCAATTTTGTTTATTTCCAGCACTGCTCAAGTCTATGCGTTCTTGAACATACTACTCCTCTGGTTAAGATTATCTGAAATCGGCACTCACAATCGGCTGATTGTGTGCTCAACTAATCGGCAAGCCGATGACGGTCACAAGACCTTATCGGTTAATCATTACTTGGTATGTTTCCATTACAGTAAAACCTGTCTTGAGAGCCCACTGTCATGAAAGACCACCTGTCTTGAGAGACTGCTGTGACTTGGTACCATTTGGTTGTTTCACTCTTTAATGGACCTGTCAGGAAAGACCAACTGTTTTGAGAGACCACTTTTGTCTGTCAAAAATAGTGGTCTCTCAAGAGAGGTTCTACTGTATAGTTACTGTATGAACACGTCTTTTAGAATCTCCTAGTTTATCAAGATTTTTCTAGAGACATTTTCAAATTAGGCAGGCCTTAGAGGGTGAGGGAGTTTGCTCGCCTCAAAGTCCAGTGATACAGTACAAGTCAAAATAAGTTGTAGGATAACCACTATAAACTATGCATCTTTTTCTTCCTACACTGATAAGATCGTAAGCTGACATCATTTTTTTTTTCTTACTGAGAGCTTTCCAGAAAATGATGTCAGATTGTGATCTTATCAGTGCAGGAGCAGCAGTATACTTTGTTTATTGTGGTTATGCTAAAACTTATTTTGACTTGTACTGTAGCACTGTGGCAAACATATGGCTCTACTCTCTCAATACAAGTGAGAATGCTTGTCCAGACTGCAATCTTAACATTTCCCTAGATGTTCAAAGTTACTTTGAAGTTTGAACACTAATAAATAAACTTCTCCATTCACGATATTGCCCTAGATACTGATAAGTTACTTGAACGTCCTAAAACCAAATGTGAGATCTTGTTCACACATTCCCCTTAAATGTTGGTAATTGTGCCAAGAGCCAACAAGGGCTCAAGTGTGAGATAAGTATAGAAAGAACATCACTTAAAACACACAAAAAATATTGCCCATATTAAATATTGATGACAAAACGTCACAAAGGCAGTGCAAATGCACATGAAAAAAATTTAAAATTTAAACCGGCAATGTTTCGGCTTGACAGTTTAAAGCCTATCTAAATGGTTATGAGAATTGTCTTTGAATTGGAGTATTGGACGTAGAATCAAAAAGCGTGGGAGACTGGAGGCTTTCACTGTGGAACAATGCTTCAGCTTAATCCTTTGCCAAAAATTACCGAGAGGTGTCAAAGCTAATAAACAGGGTGCTACCACATAACGAAAACAAACGAACATAAACGAAAATAAGTAATAAATGGCAAAATATAGGCTAATAAAAGTTTAAAAGGGATAGAAGGAGTGTGTACGGATATGTTTTACTCATGTGTGAAAGTTTATCCGCTTTTGATGAGTATTTTGGTCATTAAGAAGATTTAAAATCTGTTGCGTGACGCAGAACTTGTGTTTGTTAATTAGTCGCAGTTGATCTACCCTACTAAATAATGAAAACAAGAAACGACAGTGGATAATTAATTAGCTGTCAATATATTGATTCGGATTAGAGCTTGCATAAATGGCTGGTTTGAAATTTTGTCTCTTTTGTATTTATATATTTATTACTGCTTGCATGACAATTCCCATCACCAATTTACCAGGGCTCTGGACCGGCATGTCAACACAAATTTACCATGGCTGGTTTGAAATTGTCTTCTTTATTTTCATTTTTTCTGTTTGCACAATCCTCTTTTAATAATTCTGCTGCTTTTACAGAACTTGAAAGAAATTTACCTGTACTTTAATTATTCATTCAGTACGGCTGCAGTCTTTCCCTGTCTTAGATCCTATCATTATTGGGAAGTTGCCTGTCATCGGATTAGACTGTCTTATGCCTGTAAGTACCAAAAGAGAACCATTCATAGGACTACAGAAGACCATGACTGGGATTTTTGTCTCGACCCCAGGTTGCGTTTTTTTACCTGCACTTTAATTATTAATTCATTCAATACGGCTGCAGTCTTTTCCTGCCTTAAGTCGACCCATAGTTGGAAAGTTGTCCATCATCAGATTAGATGTCTTATGACTACAAATACCAAATGAGAACCATTCATAGGCCTACACCAGACCATGAAGACAGAAGAAAATGTACCTGTGCTTTAATTATTCATTTAATACAGAAGTAGTTCTTTCCTGCTTTAGGTCAACCCCTGGTTGGGAAGTTGCCCGTCATTGGATTAGACTGTCTTATACCTACAAGCACAAGTTATTAACTACAGCTGAGACAGCTACATGTATTTAATACAGGCATTTAATCTGCGGGCTCTGTCAAACTTAAACAAGATATAATATTAGAAGAAATGTTCAGTTTTCCCTACAATACGGTGAAGTGATCAAATATCAGCTAACTGAATACTCCTGTTACAGTACATGGAGAGTGTATTATCACTAAATCACCCGCAGAGTGGAGATTCCACCCATGCAATAATTGCAAATTTGTTGCAAAGCATAACCAGCACAAGCAAAGTTTCAGCCAATGGACCTCCGGGTTAAACCCGGAGGTCCATTGGCTGAAACATTGCTTGTGTTTTTTGTCGATATGAACAGAATTTGAAAGTTATTGCTTGGGTGATAACTCCACTCTGCAGGTGATTTAGTTACAATCCACTCTCCACGTACTGTAAATAAATAATTTCCACTCGCAAAATGGCCAAGTCAACTGTCCGACTTTTGTTTTTTTATGTTGTTTTTTTTGTTGTTGTATTTTTTTGTTTTTCTTTCAGTTTTTTCACACATATCAGTTTTGTTTTTGTTTTTTTGGGGGGGGTGGGGGGGTGGGGGGGGGTGGGTGGGGGGGGTTGCATTCTTTTGCAGTTTCCTTATAGTTGTTTTGGTTTTACAAGATTTTATTCTTTTCTGTTGTCCGGGTTTCTTTGCAATGCTGGCAGTTTTGGGAATTGTTACTTGTCCGTCCAACGATGTCTGGAAGTTTTTTGAGTCATTTACGTGGTTTAGAAGTCTTTTCATTTGCCTGTCTCGTTGCTTGGCTATCATGTTTGTCCCAAGTTTCTTGTTTGACTTTCAAGGCGACTGCATGGTAGGCCAAGTCAAAATCTCAGCAACCATGCAGTGCGCCTCGAATATCTCGTAACTGATCCGTCACAATGTCCTGTAAATTGTCAGTAAGGTCGGTCAGTTTGAGCACTTTCCAAATGGTTTTCCAGCTTTATAATATTGTTTATGCTTTCACAATTGTTGTTGTTTGTCCATGATTTCGAAATAATGGGATTGTGTTTTCGAGCATTCAATACTTTTGCTTATAATTTGGCCATGAATGTTGAAAGGTAGCTTCTGTTGAATTTGTCTGTAATGACCCTCTCAACAATCAACATCAGTAGAATTATTTGACAAACAATAAAACATCAAACATAGCAGATAGGCAACAAAGAAAATTAAAATAGATCCCAGTTAAAAATTAATAACAACAAATATATATAATATAAAAGAGACAAAATTTCAAACCAGCCATTTATGCAAGAGCTAATCCGATTCAATATTGACAGCTAATTAATTATCCACTATCGCTTCTTGTTTTCGTTATTAGTAGGGTAGGTCAACTGCAACTAATTAAAGAACACAAATTCCGAGTCACGCAACACAATTTAAATCTTCTTAATGACCACAATACTCATCAAAAGCGGATAAAATTTCACACGAGTAAAACATACCCATACACATACCCTCTACCCCTTTTAAACTTTTATTAGCCTATATTTTGCCATTTTTTACTTGTTTTCGTTATTTAGTAGTACCAAACACAAAAATCTTACAAACTCTCTAGCCTAACAATTGAAATAAAATCACTTTGAGTAACTCAGAACAGATCCACTTGGAAACATATTATAATTATACACCAATCTACCAATATACATGTATAAACTTTGACACTTGTCCCATTATTTTATTTGTGTTCGTCTATGTTCGGTTGGGTTCGGCGTTTAGGTAGCACTCAGAGGTGTCTGCGGTGCCGTTTACCCTAACGAGGTACCGATTTCCTCGGGTGCCAAAAACTTGGGAATGTTTGACTAATACTTCGTAGAATGCATTGTTTTTCTATTTTTTTTTTAAGTTCCGATATCAAACATCGGGGTTACTGAAACATTATATACAAAACGAAGATTTTTTAATTAATTGGTTAACACTAGTAATGCATGGCATTTTCCACTTCCAAAATTACTGAAACTGTGGTGGTCGTAGTTGAAATCAAATTCCACCATTGCATAAATAAATAAATTTTGACAAATTTGAGAAAAAAAAGAACTGTACCGTACAAAATCCGAGAACCACAAACTACTTATTTATTCCGATAGCTCGTGAAAGATATAGTATATGATGGTTTTTTGGGGCACTGAAAATGAAATTCGCGTGCAAACCGGCGAAAATTAAATGTTAAATTCTTCAAAATATGTGCTTCATTTATTGTTTCGTCTTTCTTACAAATGTGCAAGTGATGCAAGAACGATAACTCGAAAAAAATCACCATTGAAGAAGATGAATAATGGGGTCAATCATCTGGATCTCAAATTCCACAGACACTGACCTCCAACGTTTCAATTGAGTGATCAAGCAAAAATTAATCAATAAATATGCCCAACTAAAAGAAATATATTGTGTACATATTAATCTTTTTTATTTCACGATGAATCATAAATCATAAACAAACACACTCTATTAAGTATTATTAAAGTTTTTATATGCCTCACAACAAGCAGGCCATACAATTCAGTCGTTCACGGGGGTGGGGGTGGGGGTGGGGGGGTCTCGAACCTCATACCTCTTGGGGCGGCAAAATATGTAAATAAAAACAAAAACGAGATGTTTATGTGAAACCAGCCACCCAAAACTCCTTTGCGATGCATAGGGACCTAATTGGTCTTGAGACACCCAAAGCCGCCAGCACCGTCGCCAATCATGAACCTTTTAAGCCATGACCAGTCGCTAATTTCTTCCAGCCAGCTGTCCTTAAATTTGTCAGCCGCGAAACCTCCAGCCGCCTAGCCTCTGGAATATTTTAGATTTGAATATGTATCTAGCTGCGAGTGTCTACTGTGCATAACCTATATGCCGCAAACTCACTGAGCTAAGCGAAAGCCAACACGTTCTTACATATACCTACATGGACGTAGAGCTCTAGAGGAGGGCTGTGGAGGTGTGCCCCCCACCCCAATTATCTCCTAATATTTAAACAGTTGGAAATTTGTTGATGTAAATTTCAAAAGTTGGAAATTCAACAATATCAATTCAATTTCATATTTGTTCGGTCAGAGCCAACGTGATTTTTAATTTTCGATCAAATTCTCCGACTTTTCCAATCAGCTGACAACATTTTCCGAAATTCCGACTTGAATATGTGACCGGCCCCGGGTTTTCGAACTCATTGTTCCGCTTCCCTCACAATGACCAGACTGCACAAGGACTATAGACTGACAGCTATTCAGCCAATACCTGATCCTTCCAAATGATTGGCAGGACTTCAGTTGCAAGGAGTCGGTATTGGCTGAATAGCTATCAGTCTATAGTTCTTCTTGTGTAGCCTGGCCAGTGTAACGGAAACTCATGGACCTACATGGGAAATGCAGTTTTGTTGATAAAATGACTAGATTTAAGCCAGGGGGAAGCCTCAGAATCCATCTCAAGGGTTCAAAAAAGAAACAAAATGCCCCTGCAGAGTGCACCCCCATCACCGAGAGAGAAAGATACCCTACTCGATCGAACTCTCCCCAACACGGACCTGCGGCCTTCGAGACGTGCCTACAGCATGGCGTGCTGGAAAACCCAACCCCAATTAGAAATCTGCCTCCTCCCCCCCCCACCCTTATAGCTCTTCTCATATTGAAAACCCTTTAGCAACGTCCCTGCAAGTCGGTTAGGTAACGTTAAGTCAACTCAAGTGTTTGAGCTACCATCTTATAGGCTAGTTGTATTTAATGCCCTTCCTCTCGACAGAATAATAATAAATGTTAACTCTCTCAAACACTTTGGTTTTACAAGATTTATATTTCTTTTTCATCAAAGCATGCGCCTTTCGGACAGAAGTTAATGTGTGTGTATGGGAGGGGAAAGTGTGGTGGTGGTGGTGGTGGGGGGGGGGGGGGGTCGATGCTCCACCCGGTCTTTGTCGATTAATGGTCGTCTGCATGATTGGGTATTTCCCAGAAGTGTTTACAATTTACAATTTGCGCATGTAATAGCTTTTCTAAAATGACAATATTACACTCTGAAACCAGTTGGGTTTAAAATCAACCTAAATGAACCGGGTTAAGTGGAAGTAGTATATTAAGTACCCGATCGTCCCTTATTACCCGGAGCTTTGGGGGAGCAACTAGTGTTAAATTCCCATAGGAACCGGAGCCGTTTGGGGGAGCAACTTTGGGGGAGCAAAAGTACGGCTCCTTGCAGCTAGATCCGCCAAATGGTGTAGGTACTGTATATATAGTATGCTATGGCATGTATAGTGATATATGTACGCATGGGGCTATAGGTATATATTATGGGTAAGTGGTGGAAAGATGATGTGAAAATTGGGTTTTCTTGAAAGTTTTTCCCGCGAAACGGTTGACGTTGCTATTGACGTCGTGACGTCATGATACGCACGCGACGTCATAGAGATGTTGACCACTGTTATTGTCCAGTATACAATCTGACATAACGTTATTCGGGTCAGTGGATGTCGGGCTTCTCGTATGGGGTGGCGGCGATATGGTAGTAGTGGTATATGTCCATGTAGGTCCCAAGTTAGCCCTTAGTACTATTAATCCACCTTATGCTTCATATTATCCTATGTCTGCTATAGCTAAGTCAAGCAGTAGGGTGGGGTGAGTGGTAGTGTGGTATTGTGAGATAGTCATTGGTGGTTTAGATTGGCAGTACAGGATGAATGATCTGTTGGTATATTACCCCCCCTTTGTACTATTAACCTACCGAATCCTTTGTATTATCTTATGGCTGGTATTGATAGTTTAGTGTTAGGCCAGGCAGTATTATGCTAGGTTGTTTAGAACGGGTGGTGTAGGATACATGGTATATGCCCCTGTAGGTCCAGTCCTCGATATTATTAACCAGCCGATTGCTTTGTACTATTCAATGACTGGTATAGGGAGTACGTTATGACAGGTCAAGTGGTATTGTGGAGTGGGGGTGGGGGTAATGCCTGGCAGTATAGAACAACGGTATAGTATGGACGATATATACCTCTGTGGGCCCCTGCAGGTCCCATGTTAGCCCTTAGTACTATTAATCCACCTGATGATTCATGTTATCCTATGACTGGTATAGGTAGTATGCAATGCTAGGCATATGGGTATTGTGGGTAGGGGTACTGCCTGGTAGTTTAGAACGGTACTATAGTATGGGCGGTATATACACCTATAGGCCCCCTGTTAGTGCTTGGTACTATTAACCAACCGATTGCTTTGTTTTATTATATGGCTGGTATATGTAGTACGTTATGGTAGATCTAGTGATGTTGTGGGGGGTGGGGGTAATGCCTGGTAGTATAAAACAACAGTATAGTATGGACAATATATAGCTCTGTGGGCCCCCGACAGCCGTTGATACTACTAATCGACTTAATGCTTTATGTCACCCCATAACTAATATAGGTAGTATGTAATGTGGGGCCAGACGTTATTGTGGGTGGGTGGGTGTAATGCATGGTCGTCTAGTGTGGTAGTGTAGGGTTTACGCGTTCTCCTCCTACAGGTCGCATGTTAGTCCTCAGTACTATTAATCCGCCTAATGCTTCATGTTATCCTGTGACTTGTATAGGTAGTATATAATGCTAGGTCAAGGGGTACTGTGGGTAAGTGTAATGCCTGATGTTAAAACACGGAATCCAAATTTTACGGACTCGGCTAGGAATCTCAGTTACGGAATGCCCTATATGTATACAGGGGGAATCTGATTCTACCTTGATAAATGTTATAGTCGAGACTGAGATAGGTATAGCCAGGAAGTAATGGATGAGATATGGAACAGAATAACAGAAGCCAATAGTACTGGTACAAGGCCGCAATGGATTAAGACTGTTGTAGAAGCTAATGATAGGACAGATAGGCCATAGACATGTAATGGCCTTGGAGCTTTGGCGACAAGATGGAAGCGGTTGGTAAGACTGCATTAGACCCATTGAGGGTTTTTACATAGCCTAATGCGACAAAAAAGGGATTCTCCAAAAGGTATCCTCGATAGGTATCCTCAATAGGTATCCTCAAATAATACAATACCAGGCCATAGGTATCCTCAAATACCCGTATGTGCCTATGTGATAGGGCATATTGTGTCACATTGTGCCTTTTCACATAAGCACATATGACAAAAAGGGATTCTCCAGTTGGTATCCTCGATAGGTATCCTCAAATAATACAATACCAGGCCATAGGTATCCCTCAAATACCCGTATGTGCCTATGTGAAAAGGCACAATGTGACACAATATGCCCTGTCACATAGGCACCATGCTTTATGTGCCGATATGTGCTTATGTGAAAAGGCACAATGTGACACAATGTGTCTTTTCACATAGGCACATACGGGTATTTGAGGATACCTATGGCCTGGTATTGTATTATTTGAGGATACCTATCGAGGATACCTACTGGAGAATCCCTTTTTGTCATATGTGCTTATGTGAAAAGGCACAATGTGACACAATATGCCCTATCACATAGGCACATACGGGTATTTGAGGATACTTATGGCCTGGTATTGTATTATTTGAGGATACCTATTGAGGATACCTATCGAGGATACCTTTTGGAGAATCCCTTTTTTGTCGCATTAGGCTATGTAAAAAACCCTCAATGGTTCTAATGTAGTCTTACCAACCGCTTCCATCTTGTCGCCAAAGCTCCAAGGCCATTACAGGTCTATGGCCTATCTGTCCTATCATTAGCTTCTACAACAGTCTTGTTCCATTGCGGCCTTGTACCAGTACTATTGGCTTCTGTTATTCTGTCCCATATCTCATCCATTACTTCCTGGCTATACCTGTCTCAGTCTCGACTATAACATTGATCAAGGTTGAATCAGATTTCCCCTGTATACATATAGGGCATTCCGTAATTGAGATTCCTAGCCGAGTCCGTAAAATTTGGATTCCGTGTTTTGTAACATCAGGCATTACACTTACCCACAGTACCCCTTGGCCTAGCATTATATAACTACCTATACAAGTCACAGGATAACAAGAAGCATTAGGCGGATTAATAGTACTAAGGATTAACATGGGACCTGTAGGGGGGAGAACGCGTAAACCCTACACTACCACACTAGACGACCATGCATTACACCCACCCACCCACAATAACGTCTGGCCCCACATTACATACTACCTATATTAGTTATGGGGTGACATAAAGCATTAAGTCGATTAGTAGTATCAACGGCTGTCGGGGCCCCCACAGAGCTATATATTGTCCATACTATACTGTTGTTTTATACTACCAGGCATTACCCCCCACCCCCACAAAATCACTAGATCTACCATAACGTACTACATATACCAGCCATATAATAAAACAAAGCAATCGGTTGGTTAATAGTACCAAGCACTAACAGGGGGCCTATAGGTGTATATACCGCCCATACTATAGTAACGTTCTAAACTACCAGGCAGTACCCCTACCCACAACACCCATATGCC